>JAQMYI010000038.1:5353952-5364029 GCA_030014275.1 Clariallabes melas | reverse complement strand
TTTATAGTTTTGAAATCCCCAGTATTGTTGTAGAATGTAGAAAATAAATCACTAAACAAAAACAAAGAAATTAGCAAGTGACTCCAAACGGTAGTGTATATATATATCATAAAGTCATCCAAAAAATCTATACCCAATTCAGGAAAGGAAAAATAGTATGATGTATATTATAGTAAATTAATATTAATAATAGTATTATATTATTATTATTATAATTATTATATTATCATATATATCAATATATAGAATATAGCAAACTATTTGTATTAAATATTATTACAATAAAATAATAATAATAATAATAATAATAATAATAAATAAATAAATACATTTCCTGAAGTAAAAAAAAAAAATCATGCAGATGCAGGTCATGAGCTCAAGTGTTCCCTTTATATAAATTCATGTTTCAAAACTAATGATTATAGGATGAATTTAATGTAATTACCTCAACTAAAATGCACTGTTTTCTCTGAATCTCAGCCAAGTTTCAAGACACTTTGATAATACATAAAACAAACGAAAAAGAAAAAAATCTCACATCTGCACACATCTGAGTAATTACAGGTGAGCAACAGGAGTCTGTGGCCTAGTGCGCTTCACAGCTGCTGCCCACATCAGGGACTTCCTGCCACAGATGGCGTGCAGGTAGCTCGTTTTCTCATGCCGCACTTCAAACATCAACTTTCAAGCCTTCTTTGTCGCTCTGTGTTCAGGGCGGTGTCACGCCACAAACACGCAAACAGACGAACGGAACCTCTATATATACGCAGAGAAACCGCCGAAGCGTCCTGCGTACAAAGGATCCACCATTTTACAGACGGTCTGTTCCCATGTGCGGTAACAGTCAGGCGTTTTCAACACTTTATCTCGACATGTATCATCGGTTTGCTCTGATTGGGGATACACATGTGCTATATACTGTCATGCATTCTCTCTCTCTCTCTCTCTCTCTCTTTTACCCACACACCCTGAGGTTAAAGTCGTCTTTAACAATATGTGTTATAACGTGGCGTGCTGAGGGCTCATATACCTTTACAGTTGTTTGACTACTATTCATCCTGCAGATTAGGCAAATCAGTGCTCCGGTTGTACTGTATTTGTACTGTCCTGACCCTGAGTACAGACGAGCGCGTGAACGTACACAACAGTATGTCACAAATTGCACGATTTCAAACAGAAGTTTTATGATATGCTGTGAGTAATAGGTGCCACCACCCTGTGCGTGCTAAACTTGAGAGTACTCGCCTATTCAATCAACAACATAATGACCACACAGCCTGCATGTAGGCTTTACGTAACACTCAGCAAAAGCAGTTCTGATTTAAAAAAACAACAAAAAACAAAGCGAACACTCATTTGCATATAAAATGCATTACAATGACTATTTATAAAGAGGACAGCGCTTGGCTGGAGATGTTGTGTTGATAGATGATATCATGGAATTTGCATGTTTCAGTCTGCTTTATTAATGTTGCAATCCTGAGAATCTGGAGTTACAAATGTAAGCTCACACGCAAAGGTGCCTATGCTTGTCACGTCATTGAAGGTTTCAGGAAATATACAAGACTAACAGTGTAGCCAGTTTCCTATAACAGGACAGTTCTGTTTATGTGTGAAATGAAACATGACAGGGAATGTGGGTTTAGGAAAATAATCAGCTACTGGGTGATGTCATGCGGGCTAAAAGAATTATTCTTATTGCACGAATGTTTCAAATTACAGCTTTTTAACAATGTTTTTTTTTTTTTTTTATGAAAAAATGAAGCATCCATTCATACTTTTTGTGGAATGTCCATGAAGCAAGTTAGTTCCTGTTCCCTGTCCGCTCTCTCTCTCTCTCTCTCTCTCTCTCTCTCTCTGTTGATAATCCAAAAAACCCAGCTTTTCATGTAAAAAAAAAAACTGTCAAGACAAGTCTGTTCTGTAGACATAAATTTGCAGATTTCATTTTAAATAAACATATCCTTGCACAATCATCCAGTACAAAATTAACACCTTGTTACCTGGAATACAGTATACCATGTTTTGTTATTTTTTTTTCCTACCCCCTTTATAGATGATTTTTGTTCTTAATTTAGTCATATCCAATTCTCTGCAATCCTCGCCCCCCACCCCCACCACCCCCATCTGTTCTCACCATCAAAACACCTCTTTACCTCAAAACCGGTAAAGGTGAAGGGAATAACGTGCTTCCTTCAAGAAAGATTGCCCCAACTGACCCCGCATCTTTTTGACCTCCTGCCTGCCCCTTCCACTTGCGTGACCTGACTTAGCTACAGGTTGTAATGATTGATGTGGAAGTGTAAGACCCTCATATCACCAATTCCCCAAGGTGTGGCATCAGCTTGAAATTTAAACTCTTGCTCTCTGGATAACCAGGGGAATGCGCTTCAGGTGCGCCACTCCGGAGCCGTTTCTCCCTGGTTGGATGAATTCCCGACCTCATGCCAGCTCTAGTATCACATAAGAGACATCAAGGACAGTGAAAGTTAACATATTCTTCCAAGTTAAACAAATTAATCTTTTTGAACTGATGCCCGTACTACACATTGGCAGAAGGAATGGCTCACTGGGTAATTGTCTCTATGACCTTCTGTCTGGTGAGCTTCCCTTTGTTGTAACAGGAACTATGGAGCAGCTTTAGAAGGTGCTTCAACAAGGCTTTTATAAAAATGCCATATTTGTTTGCTCAAGTTTGACAATACCTGCATTCTACAAAACGTGGTTGTTTTTCTTCACTATATTGCAAATTCAGATTAGCAGCTGAAAAAAGTTTCTGCATTTATGTAGAGGATTACACGTTATTACACGTAATTACATGCAATCATTTATTGTATGCTAATTTGCTGCTTTGGTGTAAGCACCACTCTACTTTTCTTTCTCTCTCTAATGGATGAGGCTCACACTCTTCCCAGAACTCATGTGCAAGTATTTCAAACTCTGCAGGAATGTTTCACATCTGCCTCTTTTCTTCAGCACCTCACATCCAAAGTAATTTCTGATGCTTGGATCGGAATGCAAACAGTGACGGTAACCATCCCAGCCACCTGTGACCATCAGAAGCATACTGTGATGTGGGAAATTATAAGTGGTTAGACACTAATTAAAGGGAGCTCAGTAACGTTTAGGCAAAATATATGTGAGTTAAAACTCTACTTTTACAATTTCTCAACATCTTAGTTACAGGAATTGTGCAAAGCAGATACACTCCTCAGTATTCATGATGAAATTTGCTTTCCTGGGAAAGTACATAGGCACTTTTGTGCCTGAGTCATTTGTTGTGTCTGTTATCTGGTCCATCAATGGCATTTCAGGGAATAAACATGTGCATATCCTGGCAAATTGTCATTCTACCCCTATTCTACTGGTTGGTATTCTACCCCTACTCCTACTGTAGCTCAGTTTTCCTGGCTCAGGTTTCTGTTTTAAAGGCTTACTAACATCATTATAAAATCCTCCAGGATCATTTGTTGGACAAACTAATTTACACAACAATAAAAGCAAAAAGGTGTCTCCTGAGTTTTAGGTTGTTTCACAGAGTTTCTGTTTTTCCAAAGGGCTTCTCATTGGAACCTTTCGTGAAAGGAAAAACTCCTGTCCGGGCCTCATATCCATGTTCACACTTTCCTTCCTGTCCCTGAGTACTCTTGTACTTAAATGCTTTTTTAAACTACTCAAATTGGACATGATTGACAGTTCCTAATAGTTACCGAATAATGTGATTTACGGTGGCACAGTGGTGTAGTGGTTAGCACAGTCACCTTGCACCTCCATGGTCCCAGTTTTATTCCCACTTTGGGGTCTCTGTGCATGGAGTTTGCATGCTTGGTGGGTTTCCTTGGTGGGTGGACTCCAGTTTCCTCCCAGGCTAATTAGGCTAATTGGTGTTTCCAAAATTACCTATAGTGCTTGTGAGAATGTTGACTGGATGTTCTACCATGGTTGTAAAAATGGGAATAAATACAATGGTCACTATTGGCTTCCATGGTCCCTAGCTCGACTACAGAGGTTCTTAGATGGATGAATTTCCCTACAAACATTTGCTTAGTAAATTTTTTTTCTCTCACACTCTTTATTTTAAGCAAAAAGAGCAACTGTTCCATATTGTCTATGGTATACCTTTTAGAGTCTAGAATATAGCCACTATGGAGTGATTAAGGAGCACTATAACTATAACTATAACACTTTGTTGTGATTAAGCCTTTTGTAAATAAATAAAATCTATGCCACTAAAAGCATTTTGGTTTGTCTCAGTAAGCAAGCTATATATTAAAGATTTTGGATATTTACGTGAAGTTCTAGGGAATTTTCCTGGAGGTAACACAACCCATAATAAATGTCTGAGGACCAAAAATTCCCCTCTGACTGGTAATCAGTTTCATTTCAGTTTCATTATTTCCACCCTCACAAATATTGTCTTACATCACGTTTGAAATGCTTGAAATATCAAACTGAAGTAGAAACCAAGGTATTACTCACTGAAGCTGGTAGGGTCAAAAGTGTATGATACCTTACGCATGGCCTTTATCTTCTCAGGAGGCATTTCCAGGATTTTATCCTGAGCTTGGGTTAATGTGTATGAAGTTAAACGTGCTCTCCCTGTGTCTGCCTGAGTTTCCTCTGGGATTTCAATGAATAAACACTTCAGAATGCATTGTTATTGAAAAAAAAAAAAGAAAATTCTGGCTGGGTAACAGTAACTGCAGTTCATTGTGATGTATTTTTGGCCTTACGGCAACTGATAAAAATCACACTTACACTTCATTCCATTCTTCTACTTCATTAGGTATATCAGTTCAACTGCTTGTTAAGGCAAATATGGGAGCAGCCCAATTGCATTTAGGTATGTAGACAAGGTCAAGACAATCTGCTGAAGTTTAAACCGATTTCATAATGGGCAAGAAAGGTGATTTTGAAGTGAGTTTAAACATGGCATGGTTGTTGTTGCCAGGAGGGCTGGTCTGGGTACTTCCAAAATTGATTATCAACTAGCATTTCATGCAGAACTATCTTTAGGGTTTACAGAGAATGAAAGTCTGAAAAATATATATATATATAAAAATCCAGTGAGCGACAGGTCTCAGGATGAAAATGCCTTGTTGATGCCAAAGGACAGTGACTAGACTGGTTTGAGCTGATACAGAGGCAACAGCAGCTCGATTCACCTCTTGGTACAACTGAAGAATACCGAAGAGCATCTCTGAACATACAACACATAAAACCTTGAAGAAGGTGGTCTACAGCAGCTTGTCCCCTGTCAGCTGAGAACAGAAAAGCACATTTCAAATGGGCTAAAAACAAAGGATAATAGAAGGAAAAACAGTGTCTGGTCTAATAATCTAGTGTTGATAGCATTGTAATGATGTGGGAGATATATCTCCCCATTTAGTATTAATTGAGCATGATTTAAAGCTACCTGAGTATTTTTGCTGACCATGTCCATCTCTTTATGATCACAGATAAGCACAACATGTCACAAGCTCAAAATGATCTCAAACTGGTTTCTTGAACATACAAATGAGCTCGCTGTACTCGAATGGCCTCCACATTCACAAGACCTCAACCAAATAGAGCACCTTGTAGATGTGGTGAAACAGGAGATTTGCATCATAGATGGGCAACTGTGTGATGCTATAATGTCAATATGGACCAGAAATCTTAAGGAATGTTTCCAGCACCTTGTTGAATCTATACCATGAAAAATCCATGCAGTTCTGAAGGATAAAGATGCCCAGCCCAGTACTAGCAATGTGTAAGTATTTAAGTGTCCAGTAAGTATATACTGTTATGTCCACTGCAACTTTGTCCGATCCTCCAAAGATCATGAATTTGATTGCTCAAGGGCCAAACAGTAGCAACCTGTTGGGGTGGGGTTTGAACTACTGATCTTCTAATCAGTAACTAAGGGCCTCAACACACTGAGCCGCCACCACCTCGAAGTTTTTCATCATATTGGTGGAAATATAGGGCAAACAAAAGGCAGTTCTTATTATTCTAATCTATTGAGACAGTGGGCATGGTTAGCACAGTCACCTTGCAACTCCATGGTTGGTGGGTTGAATCTCACTCCTGGTCTTTATTCATGAAGCAAGCATGTTCCTCCAATGCTTGATGGGTTTCCTCTGGTTACTCCAGTTTCCTCCTACACTCCAGTGCAGGCTGAATGGTATTGTCTGTAGTATATGATTGGGTGTGTGAGTGAGTGTTTACTGTGCACTGTGGTTGATTGGCACAACATCCAGCGTTGTACCCTAAGTCGTCTGGAATTGGCTCCAGGTCTGAAGTGACCCTAGACCCAAGCGGTATAGGCAATGGATGGATTAATAAATGATTATGTTGGTACAGTTTAGAATTAACAAGAACATAGGAAGCTCATGTACATATAAAAGCTATTGTAGGCTCTTCGACATCTCATGAGGAGTTACGGAACCAATACCATGAAGGAAACTAAGGTGTACACTAAAGTGACAGCTATCTTAATCATTTCTTTGCATAGGACAGTGGATTTCTCTGGATTGTAGGAGACACAGACTTATTGGTCATTTATAACCAATTTGCAAGATCTTGGGAAGAAATGAAGCAAGTCATTAAAATCTTTAAGCCCACAGCAAAATGAAGCTTGGCTAAAAGTTAATAAGCGCACTATACAGTAAATCTATCCTTAAGTGCCCCCATTATGGAGTGATAAGAGTTACCAGTTTGATCATGTTGCATGTTGATTCTCATGTCATTTCTGTCAGCCCACAGCAGCTGGGTCCAAATTAATCAAAGGCATTGCCACTTTGTGACAGTTTCTTGGAGCGAAGCACCATCCGAAATAAACCGATGTGAGCGCAGAACCGTACGGCGAGTCTGCACTTGCGTGTTCAGCGAGCTCCATCCAAGGCATGTAAAAATACGTCATTAAAATGTTTCCCTTTTCCCCTTTTAATGTAAACATCATTACTCGATCATTTCAAAGGAAGCACAAACGCTGCTGGCTTAAGACTGGCAGTCCCCTTGTGAGACGTGCGGACTAGACCTGCATGTTCCTACAAGCATACGTCTTATTCACACACATGCACAGTCAGACATAATCGCTTCCTTATTTAATTTGCCTAATAAAGTAAGTAACTGCCTTGTTTATCTAACTCTGTTCACCTCAGATACACTTTAGTTAGGTAAACAAGTTAACGACATAGTACTTGTACAGACAAACTGACAGCGCAAAATATCCGAAAATGAAATCATAAATCCATTTACCTTTTGTTACCTACCATGTTTGATGTGCAGGATGGAAATCTGGTATTTCAAGGGGCGTTCAAGTCAAAGCAGGACTTTCGATTGATAAGATGCAGAATAACAGAACACAGTTATGAGAGTAAAAACTCCCTTTATTTCTCTATATAATCCCCTGCTACGCTAATGCACTTATCACAGTGTTTCACTAGTGCTTGGATACCATCAAGGTCCAGCCGTGATCGGACTGTCTGCCTTACTCTGGCCTCCCAGGAACTCCTTTAATGACCCAAACATGTGGAAATGGCGTATCATGGGTGTACAGCCTTCTTTAAAACATGTGCAATGTTCAAATGTTTCAATGTGCTTGAAACCCTAAAGGTACTAATTCAACTTTTACAATTTTACTTCTAACACTCAACATTAAAAGGTATTAGCTCAACACTAACAACACTAATTTATACAGTAGCAAAAGTATTATTGCAACATGTAAGATCAACATTAATATGGTTTAATATGCATGATTTCAGGAACTGTTTCCTGAATTCTGTTTTCTAATACTGTGGAATCAACACTAAAAAGTCTTCTTTTACATGAACACTCAGTCATTCGTTTAACATTACCAATATTAAACACTTACACACGGACAACACATGAATTCAACACTGTTAATTCAGAATTAAGACTGAAAGTTAACTAAAAACAAACAACACTGCTAATTCATTAACAAATAATTTTAGCTGTGCACCGATTTAGTGTTAATTATCATTAGTACCTGTATTTGACGGTTAAAGAGTTAATAGTTAAAAGGTTAAAGCTAAAAATAATCTGATCAGCTTTAATGTAATCAGTGATATTATTATTATCTCAGGTTGAAGCCCATGTACATGTCTATCTGTCTTTCTGTACGTCAGAACTCTCTGTCTAACTTATTAATCCAAAGAAATCACATACGCCATGTTTACGGCGTATAATAGTTGTTCTTTCATCATCAGCCAAATACACTCCCGGTTTGGCAATCGGAGAATGAGAAAATGAGAATGTCTTAAAACATGTTAAAACTCACTAATACCACTTCAGCGCTGTTATTTCAGTGCTGAAAATATGAACTAATCCCTGTAAAAATATGCAACAATATTTAACTTTTCTAATTAATATCTGTTGTTAATACACCAGCACGGTGTTGGTTTATTTTAAAGTAGATTATTAAATCTGTTTATAGCATCGCTTTTACTCCACAGTTTGATTTGACTTATGGTGCAGGTTAAACTTCAGGCAGATATCTAAGGAAAAGGTTCAGTAAATTCTGTCCAGCTGGCGATTTAAGACGCGCCCACAATTTGACACAATACTACTCAACATTTTGATCAGATCAGACAAGCAGACAGATTTTTTTTCTGAAAACAGTTCCCTCGGGTCTTCCCATGTATGAAACATAAAGATATCATTGAAAGAGCGAGTTCTGACCATTGTACAGACAAAACCCTTCTTTAATTTATATAGATTCATCTCTCAAGATATTTATTAAGCTAACACTAACCCTATCTCAAATACTAAACAAAATACAGAGAAAAAAAAAAAAAGGGCCTGGTACTAAAGACCACTTCTTTCACTAAAAAGAATAACCATATGGTGTTGATTCAACACTAAAGGTGCTTAAAAAACAACATGAATGGTTTGATTTAATTTAAAACTCTCTGAATGAAAACGTGAAAGCAAACAAGCAGCAGGGAGACTGTCTGAGTGTCTGAGCCACCGTGCTGCTGTACACACTCTGTTCCAGGAGGTTTTGCGGTGCGTCGCTTCCAAGAATGAAGCTCGGAGGACACTGAGCTCTTATGGGGCGGATCAGCCAAGAGCGCTGTGTAAACTAATGTAGCCTGGAGCGCCTCCGAGTACACACCTCCTCTCTCTCTCTTACACGCACACACCCACTGTCTCTATCTCTCGGTTTCTCTACCTGTCTCACTCACACGCACTCTCTTAATTCAACAAACTGGCATGACCTCTGCAGCCACTTTTTATAGTCTTTCTGTGAACTTGTAGGATGGATATGCAGAATCGTGCGTGCATCATTGCAGCTGGTGTTGGTGTAAATGTTTGGTGTATACTGTATAAGTGGCCTCCGGATCTCACAACCATACTATACATCTATCTATCCATCCATTTAGGAACGACTGTTGTCCAAATAGGGATCGTGGAGGCCAGCGGTGACCAGTGTATTTATTCTAATTTATTTTTATAGCCATGGGAGGACCTGGAAGAACATGCAAACTCCATGCACATAGACCTCGAGGTGGAAATCAAACCCCGGACCCTGGAGGTGCGAGGCCACAGTGCTAACCCTTTAAGCCACTGTGCTACCTTACTACAGCCGGAGTGTGGCAATTACTGATTTGAATAATTTCTCTCTTTCTTGATCTTCCTCTGTCTGTCTCTCTTGTTAAGACTCTCTCACCCACAATATCATTGGTTTACTGTCACTCTCTCTCTCACTTGCTTTCTATCTACCTGATCTCTCTCGCTCATATTCTCTCACTCATATTCTCTCTCGCTCTTATTCTCTTTCTTCGTCTGTGTCTTCTTCACTCCCCTGTCTCTCTCCTTCCCTCTCCCTCTCTCTCCTTCCCATCCCCCCGACACTCTCTTTACGTTTATGAGCCGTTCGCACGCGCGGCCACTGACAAGGCAAGGCGGCGCCGGACAGGCCTGACTAGTGTCCTTGTTTTTTTTTAAATAAAGGAGTGCTATGTTATAGGGTTAAAGAGTTAAAGGGTCAAAGGTCATGCCTGCAGGTGCGTTGCGTGAGGACGCTGCTGTATCTCAGTGCCTAATAATAAGTCTTCATCAATCAGCACT
>JAQMYI010000038.1:5337944-5349145 GCA_030014275.1 Clariallabes melas | reverse complement strand
TTTTAAGGTCACTGGCGGTCGTGCAAGCATTTCACTGCATATCGTACTGTGTATGACTGTGTATGTGACAAATAAAAATTTGAATTTGAATTTATAGTTAAATAAGAGGTGGCTTAGTGGTTAGCACTCGCACCTCCAGGCTCTGGGTTCGATTCCCACCTCCAGGTCTGTGTGCATGAAGTTTGCCTTTTCTTCCCATGCTTAGTGGGTTTTCTCCCACACTCCAAAGCCATGAAGATTGTGTTATAATTCGTGTCCCCAAATTGAATGTTACAGATGGGAATAAATACACCACTGACCTCCATGGTCCCTACAGTTGGACTATAGAGGTTCCCAGATGGATCTGAGTCATGTTTTCACATGTTGAGGCTAGGGAGGTGGGATTAAATACTAATAACATTTTAATGCTTGTTAGTAATTTTTTTTTCTAGTTTATTATTTATTTATTTCTGCAATGATATTTTAATAAGTGCTCAGTGTTAAGAGCTTTGGGTGAGGTCTCCCCTCTCTACCCTCCCTTTTATAAACGGTGCACTGTACAATCAACTAAAAGAAAGAGTGATGTTTATCTCTGTGGCTTAAACCCAAACCGTGTTACATCTTTATGGAGGCTGGGTTGATGCTATTTCAGTGTTTCGCTTCCCCTGAGGTGTTATCTCAGCTCTCAGCTCTGCTTCATGTCGATCGGCACGTAAGACGCGAGCCGGCCACGCTGACCCCGAGTACCTGCACTGAGATACAACATCTGATTTTACCACTAAGGGAATCCTAAATATGAGAAAGACTTGATCACGGATCTCAGTCTACGCTCGTCTTTATATTCTATTTTTGACATTAATTTAATCCCTTTCCTGGTATAAATATACACCGTATGACGTAATAGTACTAAGCTGTCCTGATTTAACCTTCATATCAGGTCTAATTATGTGTGAGAGATGCCATGTTTTGATTAATAAAGACAAGTACACACACACACACACACACACACACACACACACACACACACACACAGAAAAATGATTGACATACAAACATGACCTCAAAAGACTCTCCCAGATTTCCTGTAACCATAATCACACGGCTCACGATTTCTAATTACGGACTGTTCCTGTGCCGAATAGTGTGTGTGCATGTGTGTGCGTGTTGGCATATCTTTAACATGTAGCTTGTCTCAATAAGGAAAGTTGTTTTATTTATTTATTTGTTTGTTTGTTTTCTTTATTTTAAACAAAACATACAGAATAATAAGAGTCATGTTTGTCCGCATGTTCGACATGCGTGCCAACGCCGTGTTCTTACTGTAGGCCTTCACGTGTGTGTGTATGTGAGTGTGTAATCAAAACCCTTCCCCATCGCTCATATCATCAGCAGTGGAATGTATTCAGTCATTGAGGAAGCGCTTTCCTGGCTTCAGTCCATCTCTGGTTCTGCTTTATCGCTCCTCAGGAAACACAGCCATCTCCTGCTGCTAATGGCATCCAGTGCCAACAGGAGCAGCTCACATTCAGGCCGTGTAAACCACACACACACACAAATTACAAAAATGAAATCAACACCAGTCTGCGGAGTGGATGCCAGTGCTGCGTGAGCCTGTCCCTTAGATTCCATCAAGTTTATCATTTTAGGCCAACTAAAAGGAAGGGGGAACTTAATTAGCTGTGTTCCTGTTCTTGAAAACAAGGACATGTTCCAAGCGATAGTGTCACGAAAACCTGTTCAGCGGTGTTTGGTTACCACATGACAAGGGAAAGATATAAAGGGGGAAAAAATGATCTCATAATCATTCTGGATTATTTAGCTAGAATATAATGTGTTGCATAATTGTTAGCATAAAAAAAAAATATATATATATCAAGGGTAGCGTAGTGGTTAGCACTGTTGCCTTGCACCTCCAGGGTCCGGGTTTGCTTCCCACCTCAAGGTCTGTGTGCATGGAGTTTGCATGTTCTCCCTGTGCTTGGTGGGTTCCCTCCCACAATCCAAAGACATGCAGATTAGGTTTAATTATTCCTGAATTGCCCATAGTGTGTGCATGTGTGCCCTGTCCAGGGTGTTCCGCACCTCGTGCCCAAAGTATCCTGGAATAGGCTCCAGGCACACAAGCCTGTGCAGGATAAGCGAAACTGATGATCAATAAAAAATAATTATAATAAAATCAAAAAGATCAAAGGGATGCTACACAAATTGGACCTCCAGCAATATGTAGTTGCTGACCTCATTTAAACTTATTTCGTTCTAATATTAACTGGTTTCAACAAACATTAAAGGTCCCATATTTTACTATTTATTTAACAAGTTAGAGGTTCTTAGAGGTTCTTCAATGTGTGTGTGTGTGTGTGTGTGTGTGTGTGTGTGTGTGTGTAATATTGCATCAGCTGTAATGCATTTTTTTTTTTACCTCTGTTTCATTTTTGCAGTGTTTAAGTCTGTGTAAGTGAGCTACTCCTGAGCCACGCCCCTTCAGAGATCAGCAAAACTTCTTATATGAGGTAACAGTAGGGGAAAAATCTACTTGGCTTGTTTAAACCTCGCCCAATACATAAATGGGATGAAAAAAGGATGAAAATGTAACTATACAGTATAACTATAAAATTAAACTTCGTTTAAATAAATGAATAGAAAGTGTTAATATTGATTGTGTTGAGAATAGTATAATATGATCACTCATGTTGTGTTACTGTAGATTAGATTCTGTGCTTTTTAGCATCTGGGGAATTTACAGGCCATGAGTGCATACTGTACAAGAGCTACTTTTGCTTCTTTACTTTAAAAAAATTCAAATACAGTATATAAAAATTCTAACTATTATTCAAATTAGCCGAAAAGCCATCTTCTATTCTGCTGACATAAAGTGGTGAAAGAACAGTAATTACAGTAATGCTGCAGTTTTCAATGGGGAATTCTAAAGAATAAAACACTTCCTGGTGTGCTGTACTAGAACAGGGTTGTGTGATGAACCGATTAAAGTCAATTATTGCCCAATAACAATACTGAGTTTTATTTTAATTACATCCGAGCAATTTGTCAACTGTTATATTTGATTATTTATTTCTTAATTAAATAAAAACTTATTTTTGCATCACATGTAATAATATGCACTGTCTGCCAAACGAGTAAGTTCACTTACAGTATGTTACTATAATTTCTAAATTGCTTTCTAAAGTGCTTTCTTCTTCCTCTTTAGCCCCCATGTTAGACTGGTCCAGTACAGACCCGACCATCGCACTGGTTTCTTATGATCATTATGTTACCAAACGCCAGCCAGGAAAGTGAATAATTTTGGTTGCCAGTCAATATGGCAGACAAGGAAATAGCGAGGGCGGTCAAACAGCAAGAGCATCTCACAAAACCGAGAATCTTGGTGAAAACTCCACTGGCTGCAAGACTATGCAGTGGTGGAAGATCAATTGTTACAAAAACTGTCTGGTCCTCACACCTCACATGCTTGAGGATTCAGACCTTGGTCTGGGAGTTTGCATGTTCTTCAGGGCTTGGTGGATTTCCTCCATGTACTTCCGGTTTCCGTCAGTGGCCCAAAGACATGCATTGTTGACTGATTGGCATTTCCAAATTTGCTATAGTGTATGATTGGTTGTGTATGTGCGTGTGCGTGTGTGTGTGTGTCAGTGGGTTGCCAGAGTAGTATAACTTTACCTACAATAATGACTACTAACGGGGTTTATTCATTTTGGTTTTTGGATATGTCAGGTAAAACAAAAGTTATCATTAGTTTTAATAATGTGTAAATTTTAACACTACTGGAATATGGGAATTATTAATGGTTTAATGGAAATTAATGTTTCCTTACAGAAAGTTTCACTATAAAAATAACTATAAAAATGATATTTTATCGGAACGAGTGCATTAATGCCTATAAACCTATAATCTGCCAAAAATGACTCAACATCGTCTGAATCAGAATCAAGAACTCATCAGGGGGTTTTGTGGAAATACAGTTCTCTCTTGTAAATGAATGTGATGTTACTGTATACTGTAGACACTCCATTCATTTTAACTGGGTTGTGTAGCATTTAAACAGTTGTATTGTATTAAATAAAAATCTGTGTTTTTTTTTTTTTTTTTTCAAGTCTCTAGCTGCAAACCTGACGACACATCACCATGATCCTGGTCTACTCAAAAAAAAAAAAAACTGTTATACTGTAGAGTATATTTGTTGCACTCCACAGTATGACAGTGATATAAGGGCCGGAGAGAGACGTATCCGAATTGAGACAACAATGGAGCATTTTCATCACCGCAGCGCCTTTTCTCAGGTCTGACACACGAGACGGCAGACTGCAGACTAGCAGCGACACCGCGGGAGATAATTACACGTTGATTGTGTGTGATTGTGACTTATGCACAATAGTCACACGAGCTAGAAGACTCAAACACTGAAACTCATTCAGCACTAAGATCACACTGGAAGATGTAGTCACTAGGTGGCTCCTGAGCGAGAAATAAACTCGTCTGACCTTTTGTGGCGTTGCTTAAGACTTACTGTCTAGCATGTGTGGTCTCAAATCCAGTCTAGTCCTGAGACGTAGGATTGTTCGGACGACATGTTTAGCTTTTGTTCACAAACTTAGTGCTGTTTGACTTTACAGTACAAACTCCAAGAGGACAGCGATTTCTCTTCATTTCTTCTCTCTTGTCTTAGATTCATCCACTGTAGTTATTTCTCCGCCACTATTACCTCTGGCCCGCTCATCAGTAGAGATCTACAGTACAAAGCTGTATTGCTTTGTGAACTGCGATGAATTGAATTATCAGACACTCCATTCACGTGTCAGCCGTGTGAGACACTAAAAGCAGACGTCCGACATGTGACTTAATCTCACGACATCTCGTCACTCAAGGGTATAAAGCGAAAGCAGATGTAACTTTGTACTCAAGACAATGGAGTTAAAAGAAAAACATCCTTGCTGAACAGCCGTGCTGGTTGATATGAGAATATAATATTCAGATGTTTAAAGTCACTTTGTAGATTGAATCGTTCCTTGACTTTGTTCTTAATTATTGTAATAATATTTAAATGTTCAAATGTTTATTCTGATCATTTTCATCAGGATTGCTCGCAAAACCTCTGCTTGAGCTACTTAATTATTCATTGCCAAATATCTTTGACTATATTTACTATATCCACTGTATACTGAAAGGGGACAGTGGCTTAGTGGTTAGCACTGTCGTCTTGTACCTCCAGGTCCTGGGTTTGATTCCCGCCTCGGGTCTATGTAAATGGAGTTTGCACGTTCACACCATGCTTGGGGGGTTTTCTCCTGGTACTCTGGTTTCCTCCCATACATCAAATACATTAGAATAATTGGCGTTCCCAAATTGCCCATAGTGTGTGAATGTTGACCAGACGTCCTATCACAGTCTTACAAAATGGCAATAAATACAATGGTCACCATTGGCCTAGATGTATGAATCCATATCTGCTGTACTGTATGTTACTAACTAATTTTTGACACACATCCTCATCAGAATGTACCTATGTTCCCAAGGTCCTATGCTCCCAAGGTCATTTTTTGTTAACTCTTCCTATTCTGTTCGAGACGAGTGAGGCATCATTTAAGATAAAGTGTTTCCTAAATATTAAACCCTTTTTATATTGGAACAGGGCTTAAAAACTTTTTTTTTTTTAAACCTCAATAAAACTAATAATTATCTTTTTATGGGGTTTTGGAGAATTCTAGAGCGAATAGAGAGTTGGGGAACATCTTTTCCGGGTTTCCGTTATGTGCTACTGTATACAGGCCAGGGTAGCATACTGTATGATAATTATAAACTAATAATAGTAGCTGTGTTGGCAGGGTGGCTTTGTGGTCTCGCACCTCCAGGGTCTGGGTTCGAATCCCATTTCGGGGTCTGTGTGCATGGAGTTTGCATGTTCTCCCCGTGCTTGGTGGATTTCCACAGGTTTCCTCCAACAGTCCAAAGACATGCAGATTAGGCTAATCGGAGTTCCTAAATTGCCCCTAGTGTGTGTATGCACATGTGAAGGTAGATCACGGTTGTAAAATGAGAATAAATACACTGGTCACCATTGTCTTCCACGGTCCCTAGTTGGACAACAGAGTTTCCTAGATGGATGGATGGATGGATGGAATATTAGCTGTAGCTTACATTAAGAGAATTTAACTTTTTTTTCATTTTTGCTGGTTAGGAAATCAGATCATATGATCCTGTCACTCAGTTGACTTTAGGCAATTGACTTTAGCTTGGCCATGAAACAGCAAATGATGTAATGAAGTCAAATTCCTGATACACATGTTTTGTCATAATCTGTTCCCATGGCAACATGACAACACTGTTGCAGCTGTACAGAAAAGGGTGTGTCTGACAGGACATGGACTTTCCAAATATGTGCATGTCGAGTTTGCATAGTTGGATGTTTGTGTGCGAGTGTATACTGTATGCACTGCAATAGTAGGCCACATACTTTTAAAAGATGGTTGTGAGCGTGACTTGAAAGAATTGCTTATGTCCATGATAAAATCATGCCACCGACTGCAATGTTGCAAATGTGAAACATGCAAAGCATTTACAGTATGTGACGTAATTGAACAAATTGGTGTTTTATTGCAGAGCCAGAGACTTGCTTTCTGTTTCAGCAGAAAAATACGAAATAAGGACATACATTTTTCTGATGAAACAATTCAGATAGAAAGGACAAAAAGGCCAAATACGAGCGGATAGCACTGTCGTTATTCTTTATTGCAAGCCACACAGGAATCACATATCATGATGAGCTGCAATGCTGCATACTTTAACTTTTTTTGAAGTAGAGGATATACATCATAGTCATGATTTGTATAGGGTTTTATGAATAAGTGATTACATTTCTGAGTCTGAATTAAAAGTAAATCCCTGCATAATGCACCATCATGTACTTTATTTCAGGATGAGTCTTGACCTAAAATGATGTTCTTCATTTATTTTTTTGGTGAGAGATATCTGGGTGGCATGGTGGTGTACTGGTCAGCACTGTCGCCTTGCACCTCCAGGGTCCGGGTTCAAGTCCTGCGTCGGGGTCTGTGTGCATGGAGTTTGCCTGTTCTCCTCGTGCTTGGTGAATTTCCTTCCACGGTCTAAAGACTAATTGTCGTTTCCAAATTGCCCAATGTGTTTGAATGAGTGTGTGTATATGTGTGTGCCCTGTGATGGATTGGCACCCCATCCAGGGTGTACTCTGCCTCATGCCCTAAATATCCTGGGATAAACTGGTATAGATGATGAGTGAGAGAGTGAAATTGTCTCCTGTATTTTGTCTCCCCCTGCTGGTGGAATATGCACATTTCACTTTAAACTCAATTTAATTGCAGTTGAAATCCAGTAGGTAACATTACAGCCAACTCTCGGTCTTCCTCATCTTCCCGGCTTCTTCAAGCCGATTTCCGAATAATATACTTTCTTCCCTGATCAGAACCTTTTCATTCTAGAAGACTCTAAGCATTGCCTTCTACTCTCTCCAGTTCTTGGAGCTGTGATATCATTTCTAACCTTCCTGCATATATTTCCGACATGTTGCAGTACATGATTGACAGTCTCAGTGTCATGGCATTCTGTACAGAGTCCCATTGGGTGGTTACCTACTACAAATATAGTGCTATTAAGATTAAGTCTTAATCCTACTCCCCCCCCCTATGATTTCAGGATGAGCTCCAGATCCACCATGATACCGAAGAAAGAAACCAGCGTGCTTACCGGGACCAAAAAGGATTTCACTGGTTCTGCAATACAGTACAATCCCTTCAGCAGATCTTTGAAACTACTATAAGCCTGTGTAATGATGATGATGATGATGATGACGTGTTCCAGCCACATATGTCACAATATGACATAAACAAGAATAAACATATGTTTTGTAAAAGCGAATAGAAAATAAAACATCCTTGGCATCATTTCATAAAATTGCTGTTTAGTTGTTTTGAAGCTACACAACCGCAGGACAAGATTAAGGTGAGGAAAAGATGATGCATCACGTTAATTCCATGTACAATCCTGGAGTTTTTATATATATAACCAAAAGTTCTATAAAACATTAGGAGAAAGATTTTAGTAATGTGTTAGGTACACGAGTATGCTTGCTGTACATTATTGATTTATATAAAGTACCTCAGCGGTGTTAAATTATTGATTCCGATTGATTTATTTTCTTGAACAGCAGCCCTGACTGTACATTTGTTCTAATACGTTATAATTTGTACCATGCATGGTACAACTAATGCGCTGCATAAAAAAATGATAAAAATGTGTACAATTGTTGTGAAAAATGTGGCGAGGTTAAGGACATGCTTTTTATGCATTCGGGGAAGGAGTCTCCATTACCAGTGCTATGTAACAGTTAAGGGCAAATCTGTAACTTTAAAGTTTTCCGACATGAAAAAGCCTTCAGTCTGATCTCTTATTAAAAGAGAGAGACTGGTGAAGGAACGACTGTTTATAACTGTTTATGAAGGACTCTTTATAGTTGCTTTTATAACATGAATTGATGTTCCATTAAATAATCATTAACCTAAAGAGATAAAAAAAAAAAAAGCATGACATCTTTGTTAAACGAATTAATAAAAACCTAATCAAGGGCAAACTGTGGTGGTATAAAAGGAATAAAACCCACAGCATAATAAATTTTAGGATGGTAACAAAGACTCCACTTCAGATCGCCCCACATGACACCAGCACACTGTTGATTATTTTTCTATACTGTAATAGCACACCACTAGCATATCAGACTTTCTCCATTTACACAATTCGAACTCATTCCACCTCCAGCGTTCAGGGTTATCATAGCTCTCTGTACACTCATGAGGAGACAGCTTGCTTGATTTGTCCAAAGTTTCCCTCCTGAAGACAGCCCGCTCCAGTTTTATGTCCTCACTAGCCGTTTAGCGTCTCTCACCCTCCAGGTTGTCGCATCCGTCATGTATTATTGAGCATCATCTCGTCTTGTCCTGAACCGTCCATGTCTTTAAACTCCGCCTCCCCCATGGAGTCTGGGGGCGTGTCCAGTATGAAGTCTGTCCTCTTTCCAAAAACTTTGTCTTGCAGCTCGGTGATGTCATGCCGGATATCCGCCACCATCAGTAGGAGGAAGTCGAAAGATCCTGGAGGTCCCTAAAGCAGAGATGGGCAGGAAGTTTTCAAGAAAGAAGAAATAACATTGTATTGACATACAGCACTGTGCAAAAGTTTTGCCCCCCTATCGTTTCTTTATATTTCGCTTCCACAAACGTCAGACTTTTTAAATATTTTTAATATTATCTTGAGGAATAGTTCTCCAGGCTTCCTGAAGGACTTTTTCAGCTCTCGTTTCCCGTCTAGTCCCTGTACCTGAGCAGTTTCAGGGGAATGTTTTTTGTTCGTAAAGCCACACAGTAACCTATGAATCATTCAAGCTTTAAAAAACATCTAACGTAAAGCATGAATCAGTGAGAAACAGGTGCAGATGATGACAGATGATCAGGCTGGTGATTATTATACTTCTGATGCTGAATGCTGGTTGGAACAGACGAGAGGGGAAATGAGGTCGCTGCTGTGGTTTATACATAAAGCCTGTCACAGTAAAACATTTGTTCTTATTTCTTTTATTTATTATACATCATTTAATTTAAATTAATATGAAGAAATGAGAAGTGGTTCAAGATGACCACTTCGTTTTATTTATACTTTTCCCATTTTCACCTGCTGCAACTGCATTACATTGACTTCTTGTTTAATTTATAGCCAGTTGAGCGCAGCAATGTTTGTTCCACTACAGTATGTAGAAAATCTGACACTTTGGAATGCACATTTTAGTGAGCATAAGTGTAATATAGCAAGTGAATAAATAATTAAAACATTTTTTTTTTTAAATCTAATCAGACACAGTGTGGTGAAAAAAGTGTTTATCCTGATTTTTCCCCCCATATTTGTCACACTTAAATGATTCAGATCATTAAACAGATTTTAATATTACACAAAGTTAATCTGAATAAAAACAAAATGCTATTTCTTGATTCAACGGGTCTGGCAGTAACCAGGCATGAGTGTGGCAAGTGAAATTTAACTCGGTTCCCAAAAATCACAGTGCATTCATGATTTAGCAAGGGGGCAATTACTTTTTCACATAGGACCAAGTAGGTTTGGACAGCTTTTTTCCCCTCAATAAATAAAATCATCATTTTAAAAACTGCATTTTGTATTTACCCGTGTTATTGTATTTATTTATGATCTGAAAAAAAAAAAAATCATGAAGGGGCAAATCCATAGCACTGTATGTAGTGTAATCGACATTTCATTTTAGATCACATGACATGTTTGCAACCTGTGAGATATACAATTTTAGATATCTTAAGCACATCAAAAGAAAATTAGGAATGCCTTTAAAAATATAATAAAATAAATTCTACAAGAAAAACAATCTACTGTACTACAAAAAGCAGCAAATAAAACTAAATAAACGAGTATAATTTTCTAATCATGAAGAACATGAAGTTCTTCTTTTGTGGAAAAGGAATGAATAAACATGGGCTAGGCAAAAAATTATTTTTGTTCCGTTAAAAAGTTTTTTTTTTTTTAACGGAGGAGTCTTTTTTTAAGATGCACTTAATTAGTTGTTTCGGCTGTTCCTGTTGAGGCGTCGCCACAGCGGACCATTCAATCTGCACAACAACTCGGCACAGGTTTTACACCAGCTGCCCTTCCTACACCTACCACTGAGCGACCAGTACCCTTAGGATGACCTTAATTAGCATTTATTTAAAAATCAGGGCATCTAGGAGTGTTTTATTTTTTATGAATATACCGATGGATATACTGTATTGAATGGGCAATTCAAACTTATTTGTAATAAACTTTTGTTTTATTAAGGGTATCTGCGTGTATTTGCTGATTTTATTACAAATTGTCCTGCTTCTTAGTTTGAGAGAAGGCTTATTATAGTCTAGATTTTACCTCTAGATCAAACATGTAAACTCACCGGTGGTCCTCGGGGTCCAGGAGAACCCTTTTCACCCTGCGCAAGCAAACACACACCAGGGTTCTGTTATAAGGGGTCTGTTATAGTGTACATACACGTTTCAAATAAATCTCAGTTTTATTCCAGGCATTAATACATACTTATATACATAATCCTTAATGCATTCTCTCTCTCTCACACACACACACACACACACACACACACACACACACACACACACACACACACACACACACAC
>JAQMYI010000038.1:5303308-5315384 GCA_030014275.1 Clariallabes melas | reverse complement strand
GTTTGTCAAATTTAAGGCCATGATCAAAAATAACCCCTAAATTCGACGCTGTAGGTTTAACATACTGCTCCAAATCTTCTAAATCCAGAGGTGGAACTTTACCCCTCGCACCAGGACCAAATACCAAAACCTCTGTCTTTTTATCATTAAAATTAAAAACATTTTGGGCTAACCATGCTATATCATCTAGACATGTTAGTGTTTATCCCATGACTTATCCCAGTGTTTCACTAGCGCTTGGATACCATCAAGGTAGAAAGTTTTCTCAGTACACCAAAGCCATGATGCGACTGCCTGCTTCAGGTCTAAAATTCTTGGTAACAAGTTATCCATCATTTTCAAGGATAATGTTGACGGGAACGACTGCAGTGGGATCGTCATTCACGGACGTACAGCCTTCCTTATAACGTTTCCACATTCAAATGTTTTACTGAGGCTAAGCATCTCATCATCGTACTGTACTTGAAGTCTTCTGTAAATCTCCAGGTGCAACAGTCAAGTTTATTATTTTTTTTTGATAAAATATTTTATTAATTATCAGCATAATCAAGTAAAGAACTACGTGTTTCATCACTTAAATTTTAAGCATAGTGTAAATGAAACAGCTCCATATGAACAGTACTGTGTAAAAGTCTTAGGCACATGCCATTAACTGTTGTAGAGAAAGTATGCCTTCAAAAACGAGTAAATGATATTTTTCCACATGCAAAAATACTATAAAATGCAGTAAATGGTAATTAATGAAACAAAGTTAGCGGGGTGACCTTTTGCTCAGACACAATTTGTGCAGTTTCAAAATTAAATGATTTCACTGAGCATCCTGCAGAATCAGCCACAGTTCTTCTGAGGATCATAGTCTACAGTATATACAGTAAATATACGTACAGTACTGTATATACTGGAGGCACGTCTTCTCTGTTTTTATTCAAGCATTTTGGGTGTTTCATTCACTCCTTCTGTGAGTTTTATGGGTAAGACCAGTGGCAAGTTGTCAAAGTGGCAAAGTGGAAGTTTAAACATCAGTCTGTCAAGCTGCTGAGTTTCACACATTTGAAACAAGACCGACAGTAACTCAAACCATAGGAGTCTACTTCTTGTGAAAGTAGCAAAAATGAAAATAAGGACCACATGTAAAAATTAAAGGGGTGAATTGGAATGTCCGAGCATTGGGCCAGTTCTTGCAAACTTTCATTAAACTAATGGCAGCCATGTATATAAAGCAATCGATTAATTAGAATAGAATGTATAGAAGATACATAGAAAATGCAACAAATCTCAGCTCACTCAGCTAAATCAGAGTTTCACCTTTATTTTAATATAATCTACCTCTACATGTCTACCTATTTGACTGCATCTCAGACTTGTTAAATGTTGCAAATGTTATCAGAAACTTCATACAGATACCAAAAGAAGAACAAGAAGAAGAACAAGAAGAACAAGAAGGAGGATAAGATAAACAGTAGGTTTCCAATCACTGGTGCTTGGATCCTTAAAAATGCCCCCACAGCATACCCTGTGAATCCATAGAAGTCAATTGAATTAAACAGTATACAAACCGTTTAGGAGTTCACCCTGACAGTAAACAGATTCCAGACTCCTACATCTCTGCTTGATACTCACTAATGTAGAGTTTGGACTGGAGCAGTGATGAAGGTTTGATGGCATGAGAGAAATAGACGAGGTCGTGGCATTGAGACGTCTGTTTTTACTCTTGACTCTGAAATGGGATTTGTCACATAGGGCATCTGGAGCCCGAAACATCAACAGTCTGTTTAAGTCGACTAATGCACTTATATATGCTTAAGAGCAGGATATCTAATGCCTTCTGGACTGTTATCAGGGACAACAGGAAGCATTTTCAGTGCCGTGAAACTTCAAACAAGACTGGATGTCATGTAGGACTTCATCTATGTCGTGAAGGTCTTATAGGATCAGCTTCTTATATGTCTTTAACAGTAAGAGTTTTGACAACTTGAATCTTTGACCTTTGACTGAATCTCAAGTTTATTCTCATCTCTCAAATTTAACTGAATACATTTCAAGTAGTGAGAGTTATTTCAGTTAATCAGTTCAATCGTTTTATCAACAGACTTGTGCTTCTGTATGCTATATGATTTGTTTAGATATTTTTTATAGAACTATTCAGTATAATTGGCCAACTCAAGTTTCATAGAACACTAATACATACTGTTCACTGTTATACATACATACTGAAACACTTCATTGAACTAAACATTTCATCCTTTGTTTTATTCCTTGTAGCTCCCTGGAAATTTTACAAGGGGCGTTCAAGTCAAAGCGGGACTTTTGATTATGCAGAATAACACAACACTCTCTTTATGATGTTCATTTCTCTATATAATACCCTGCTACACTTATGCACTTATCCAAGAGTGATCATCTGAAGCTCAGGCCTCCCAGGAACTCCTTTAATGCCCCAAACATGTGGGAATGGCTTGGAGTGAGGTCAGGACAGTGGAAATACAATAACTCCCAGCTGAGCTCCTGTAACCTGCAAGTGGTGTTGGTGAATGATCGTGTGTACAGTTCACACAGACAGAGTGGCTTTTTTTTTTACCAGGGTTTTTTACTTACTATCTTGAAATCCTTTACTCTCTTCAAGGTCGGTCCCTGTATATGTGTCCAGACTTATATTTATTTATTTATTTATCTTACTTTGCGGTTATATTAATTTTAATTCAGCTACTGAAAAATAAGTTGCGAGGTGATGGGCTTTAGACATGCTAGTTAAGACATGTTAGTTTAGTAATGTTACTTTATGTCTAGTTATTCATGTCCAGGTTTTCAAGACTTTTTTAGTAAAGTCATTTGTTCCTAACACATTAAAACCGCTTTTTTAGTACTTTTAGTCATATCTATCGGTATGCAAATGACAGCCAACATCTGCACTGCATCTTTATAAAGTATTACATCATAATTAGTCCTGGACAGATGTGTCAGGTAACATGATTAGGATCAGATCTTACCTGAGGCATGTGTCGCTCTCTCCTCCTGCTCTGACACACGGGTATTCCACTGTTAGAATCTTATTATCAGGACACTCTTCTCTGCAACAGACACACACACACACATTATCATAATACATATAGTTATAAACCGTACTCAGTACAGGCTGCTACTATCTTGAAGGTGAGTATTCTGCATTCTGTAGTCTTTTGTTATTTGTTATATATCACAGGCAACTCACAAACTTATATATTGTGAAACAAGTTATTTTTCTTCATCGTTAAGTTGTTCGTCGTTAAGTTAATACGACAAGAAATGGGTTAAAAGAACAGAAATTAAAAACTCTTTAAAAAAATAAAGTTACATCTTTACCTCTTACTGTTGCTGACACTGGACTCCTTCCATACAGTATATGCAAATAAATGTCTCTTTCACCAATTCAATAATTACACACAGTACTGTGCAAAAGTTTTGACCTCCCCCCTCTCATTTCTGCATTTTAATTTAAATGGTTAATGTTTTACCGTGAGTGGCTCCAAAGTACCTAATTTAAAAATTAGTTGTTTATGTAACAACCTCAGCAGCAACCTCATTTCCCCTGTCGTCCGTTCCAACCTCTCCAGCATTCAGCATCAGCAGTATACTAATCACCGTCCTGATCATCTGTCATCATCTGCACCTGTTTCTCTCTGGTTTATGCCTTAAGTTAGATGTTTTTTTTTTTTTTATACTTAAAGGATTCACAGGTCACTGTGTGGCTTAACAACCAAAAAACATTCCTCAGAAACTGCTCAGGTACAGGGACTGGAGTCGAAAAAGTCCTTCACAGTCTGGAGAACTACTGTATTCCTTAAGATGAAAAATAAAAAATATAAGAAAGTCTGGAGCTTTCGAAGCAAAATAAGGAAGGAGGAGGAATGTACTGTACAGTATTTTTTTTTTAATCCAGTTATATGGTGTGTCCATCATAAACGCCCTCGGGTAAGTTGTTACCATAGAAATTATATGCATGAATATAAACCTGTCAGAGCTGCTGTTGTAGAAAATTAAACAACAGTTTAATAATCAAAGGAGTTGTGTTACAATATGACTTGTCTAGCTTTCTAATTTATTTCCCAAAAACGAAAGTTGGAGAGAGAGAGAGAGAGAGAGAGAGAGAGAGGTCAGATAAGTTCCACACACCAATCTTGGACTGTTTTTGCTTTTGAACCGCAGATTAAGGGCTGCTGAGAGACTGAAATGGTTCGAGCTGCCAGAATGAAACTACAAAGCTATCCAAAGTGATGCAGGGGAGGAGGATTCAAGTGGGTAAAGAGCCCCGCAAAATGATCTGCTACATTGTGAAAGTTCTCAGTTTCTTTTTTAGGAAGAGGAAGAAAGAAAAACCCAGCTTTTTATTTATCCCACATTCATTTGTTGGATCGTGTTAGCGCTGTGATTCATTTGGACACTCAAAGACTCATCCGGAGCATCTGAGATTGTTCAGGATGATCACAGACAGGGTAAACTGTTCAAATACTAATCAGAGGTGTCATTGCAGTAATCAAGCTGTCTGCAATCTATTAGCTACGCGAAGACAAATATTGCAATAATTATACATGAGGAGTGTGTTAACCAGTCCTGATAACAATACAGAGCAGGCAGACTGCTTCGGGTCATTATTCTCCAATAGCAGGGCATGATGAAGAGTTTTATTCCTCTTGATCCACAGCAAATATTAATAAAAAAACACATATTATAGTTTTTATCTTTATTCCAGCTGACACTGGAGACTCCTTCCATAAATGATAAATAACCATTACCCTAACCATTTTTTTTCATGTTGAACGGTTCATCCAAGTCCCTTTGTTGGTTGTTACTATAGAAACAATACTGCATTCAAATTAGTGTATTTTTGTAGCTTTAATAAATCCAGAGCTGTGGTTATAAAAAAATTAATCGACACATTCTGACCAATCAGAATGGCACATTTTACAGCCCTGTGCTTCATGTTGCTTAAATCTTGAGTTGATGAAGGAAGTGAACCCCAAATTGCACCTTTAAAAATATAGAAACTCATCATCAATGCATTTTAATGTTGCTTTAATTTCATGTTAATTGCATGTCATGTGCTTTAAACTCATTTATGCCACATACAAGTAAGTATGCCACATGATGCAATGTACACATCTATAATCTTAGTATACTGTAAGTATAATGACTTTTACACTAAGTTATATTCAACATGTTTCATATATAGCATATAATAATACACCAAAACAAGGCATGAATTAAAAAACAAACAAACAAACAAACAAACAAGGCATATACACACAAATATGTATAAAATTTCCTGATTCCTTATGACCTTAAAATCTCTCATGTCAGTGTTTAATCATCCAAAACCTCAAGGCTTTTCCCATGACACTGCACAGGATAAGGCACTGATGAGGATTAGATCAAAGACAGAAAGAAAAAAAGGTGCTTAGAATTAACTGTCTTATACACACACATTAATCCTATTGTGGCGATTTAAGAACCTTAATAATGGGCTCCTGGTTTTCTAAAAGAAATGTTCTTCAAAGGGTTATTTATAAGTGTTGAGTAAATAATTAAGAGTTTTTAGCTACTGTACTTCAAAGGAAGCAGAGCTACAGTACAAAGAACTTAAAAAGAGTTTCTGTTACCTAATTATAAGAATCCCAAAGCTTTGAGGTCCCTGGATTGATCCTGAGCACAAGTAATGTCAGTATTGTGTTCAGATTTCATCCCATTTCCAAAACCATGACATGTGGTGGAAAGGATGCAGTAAAAATAGGTGATAGGTACATGTGTACGTGTATGTGTGTGTGCATGTACAGTATGTGTGTGTGAGAAAGAGAGAGAAAGAGAGAGAGTGTGTGTGTGTGAGTAAATGGTGCCCTGAGATGTATTGAACTAGCAGAATGTATTCCCGTCTCACATCCAGTGTTCATGAAAAAGACACCGGATTCTCCAGAGCCAACCAATATTGCATGATGTACCAAGCATTACACTGTGCTCTGTTGTAGATGGAAGTACGGAAATGTTCATAATTATATAGATTAATAACAAATAATATGATAAATAATTTTGTTGATTTATTTTATTATTCATATCGAAGATGCATGGACCAAAGCATTTTGAGGAACCAAATCGTGAGATTCTTACTCAATATATAGTTAATTAGTGTTTATCATGATATTAGCTGATATATCTCATTCACTCACTCACTCATCTTCTATACCGCTCTGTCCTGTATACAGGGTCCCGGGGGCCTGGAGGCTATCCCAGGAGACTTAGGGCATGAGGCGGGGTACACCTGGACAGGATGCCAATCCATTGCAGGGCACACACACACAAACACACATACACACACCTATTCACACATTTTGGGAAATGATTAGCTAATTAGTCTAATCTGCAGGTCTTTGGACTGTTGGAGGAAATACACCAAGTACAGGGAGAACTTAAAAACTCTATGACTCAAACTCAAATAAACTCAATAACTCAAAGACCCTGAGGTGGGATCATCATCCCCAAATGTTCAAAATGATATCGATTAATAAGAAATAAAATGATAAAGAACACTGCAATCCAAAACAAGCAACAAGCCAGCCAAACAAAAAAGACAAACAAAATAAATAAACGAGCAGATAAAAAAATAGGCAAATAAATAAATAAATAAATAGACAGATAAACAAACAAACAAAAAACAAAAACAAATAATCTGTATCAAAGATGCATGGACCAGGGCATTTTTAATGGAACCAAAACTGTCCTTATATTACAGACAATAGAAATGTGAGATGATTTGCTCAATATATATTTCATTAGTGTTTTTCATAATATTAGCTGATCATCCTTACATGTATTGTGTGTGTGTGTCATCCTGAATATTTCACATGATCCAACAGACAGACAGACAAACTGGATATAATCCTGATCACAGTAATGATTACTGTAACACACCAACACCATGCAATATACACCATACACTATAATGGCAAAAAAACAACAACAGCTATTAAAATAATGCAATCATGCAGAGAGGTTGATTAGTAGAAATAACCCCTCACCGGTGGCTGTCAGCTTCATTCTGTGATTTTGCAGAAGTCTGGAGTCTAACAGCGCAGAACAGAGTCACTGGAAGGAGAACCAGGCGGTAATAGAAGCGACTCATGATTCCCTCAGTCTGTCCTCAGTCTGTCCTCAGTCCACAGTAAACACTTCGGCCACTCCAGTCCTGACACTTCTTAAAGAGAGGGGGGAAAATCGTAGCCTTAAGGGGGATTTTTTTCTCTCTTTATATCAGATGGAGAAGATCGGATTAAAAAGCCCTCACGCGCATGAGCAGCGCGCGCGCATCCCGCAGCCTTTACGCACTCAAGTGTCTCGGAGTGTCGGCGCGCGCGCGCACGCGGTGATGACCTGGGACGGGCTTAAAGCGCTTAAAGTCCTCATCAGCCCAGTCCCAAACCCCAGTACAGCACTTTCAAACAAGTCAACTTTCACATATTCGACTAGAAGTTTGCCATAACATTATGACCACCTGCCTAATATTGAGCAGGTCCTCGCTTTCTGCCACCATACAGTAACACTAATGACCTGTGTATCCTGACACATTTCTATCACAGCCAGCATTAAACTTTTTCTCAATCTCACTTCTTCTACACTAGCTCTTTTATTGATCAGACTACACGGGCCAGCCTTCACTCCCCATGTGCATCACTGAGCCTCGTCCACCCATGACACTGTCAACAGTTCACCAGTGGTCCTTCCTTCTGTCACTTTTGGCATGTCCTGACCACTGCAGACCAGGAACATCCCACAAGACCTACAGTTTTGGAGTTGCTCTGACCCCGTCCTCTAGCCATCACAATTTGCGCCTTATCAAAGTCACTCAAACCCTTATGCTTGCCCATGTTTTTCTGCTTCCAACACATCAACTTCAGGAAAAAAAAAAAAAACGTTCACTTGCTGCCTAATATAACCCTCGCACTGCCAGCCGCCATGGTAACAAGATATTGAAAATGTAGCTACTGTTTGAAGGGCCAAATTGTTATGGCTAGACGACCAGCTCAGAGCAACTCCAGAACTGCAGCTCTTGTTGGATGTTCCCAAGCTGCAGTGGCCAAGACATACCAAAAGTGATCCAAGGAAGGAAAACCGGTGAACTGGAGACAGGGTCATGGGTGGCCAAGGCTCACTGATGCATACTGTATGGAGAGTGAAGTCTGGCCCGTTTCATCGATCCAATAGAAGAACTACTGTAGATCAAATGGAGAAAAAGGTTAAAGCTGGGTCTGGTTAAGATCTGATATATGGGTTACATTAAAAAAAAAGAAAAAAACAACCTGTCGCTGTTGTTTGTTTTTCGGCTGCTCCAGTCAAAGGGTCATAACAGTGGACCATACAATTTGGTACAGGTTTAACAGATGCCCTTCCTGATGCAACCGATCTGTACCAAGTTGTGTGTGAATCGGATGGTTTGCTGTGGTGACCCCATTGACCGGAGCAGCAGAAAGAACACTAACAATGGTACTAATAGTATAGGAAATAGCATCCATTGGAGATTCTGTCAAATTTTTTTTAGCAAGAAGTGGAGTGTTAAAGATGTACCCTTGTTTTCTCTAACGAGTATTTTGCGTTTCAGTGTGTGAGCAAAAGGATAGAAATGGGAGAGCCGAGAGCCACGTGTAAGAAAGGGCCGAGGGGCAGCGTGGATGCGCAAATTCAAATAAAACTGCTGAAAAGTGAAAGTGGTAAAGGAAAACCAAAAGTCTGTTAAAGTTATTCCAGCTTCCGTGTAGAAATGTTACAGGGTTATATTACAATGTGTTATATTTAATATTAAATCCCACATCAAATACAGTAAAAGATTTTTTTCTACAGAGCAGTGGTTATTATATTGTCATTAAGATTAAATTTCTATGTCCATATTTTATATAGAGATGTGAGATGATTATTATACCCAGTAATGACTGATATGTCGAGTTTCAGGGGTCATATATTATAAGAGAAGATAATTTCTACATGTAGCTGATCATTTGAACTTTTATGAAGTGGATGTGTAGTCAGACAGGTTGACTTTGGAAAACAATTGACCACTCTTATTCACAGCAGCCATTTTGCCAGCTGGCAACAGGCGTAAAGTTATCTGCCAATATGCATTAATTTACAATACAGATCAGTCACATAAACGCAGAATCTTTTTGTTGCTTTGCATATTATATTCCTGAAACACAGTTTCTACATTCTACTACGCTTTTATTTATTAAAATAATTTTTTTAATTTAATTTATATATTTAAATTAAATAATTTAAATATATAAATTATTCATGGGTGAAGGTTACTATCTCTGACTGCATGGTTCCTAGAAAGAGCCTCTGTCACCAGGGAAATAGTTCTCTTTGTCAAGTTTGTCATTGTCCAGGGCATGTTTGACTGGTTAAACTTTAACCTTGGAAATGAAGAAGTCAGAGAGTATTAGTCCAAGTGAATTCATAAGTCATTGATGCAAAAGTCGAAAGTGGTGTTGTAAGTCTTCTTTAATTATGTCAAGTCAAAAGTCAGCAAATTTTTTTTGACCAAAGTCCAAATCCATTTTAAGTCATGTGACTTGGGTCCACAGGACAATAGTGCAAACATTCTAAAGCCTTTCATAGATTTTGAACTTTTTCTATAATTAATCTTAGTTTATATAATTCACCTTCAGTGTGGGCAATGGGGGCTCAGTGGTAGATTTCTCGCCTGCCATGCAGTGCCAAGGCCAAGTATCTTTTTCACCTAGGTGAAACACTTTTTAGCTCCAATACCATGGTTTGGCTGCTAACACATATAACTATTGCAAATCACCAGTGTAGAATATAAACAACCCTCCCCACCCAAAAAAAAAAAAAACCACATATGACTTACAGTACAGTACATTAGACCCACTAAAATTACGCGACTAGGTGTTAAAGCTTATAGTTTAAATAACTGAACCTCATGCCATTTAAATAAAAACATAAATTATTAAATAAATAAATAAATACAATAGTCATTTAGTTTTACATCACAAACCACAAAAGCAGACGGCCATAAAGATTTGAGTAATAATTCTCCATCTTTGCAATTTGTAAATTTAAAGTGCAACAGTTCAATGTCTGGGGATCGTATTTAAAACACATTACAGTGGACTAGATAACTGTTTTATCTAGTTTTAGTCTGTTAGCTTAAATCCTTCTTTTATTTATTCTTGTATGGGGTGGTATCAAAGAGTTTTGAGACTAATTTTGTAACAAACCAACTGATGGCAGATCAGGGCTGAACACACAGTTACAGGGGGTGACCCTCATACTGTAAGTCAGTGTGCCAAAAGACTTTGAGAGCTGTGCAACTGGTGCTATTTTGAACACATGCATTACCACGTCTGCTATTTAATCATGGACAGCAAGTTAGAACAAAGAGCAAAACTGAATTTCTGCATGAAACTGGGAAAATCTGCCACTGAGAAGTTTAACATTATACAGAAAGTTTACGGCAATGCTGCAATGAGTCGTTCGAGGTGTTTTAAGCGGCACGTGGGCTTCAGGAGCCGAAAAACATCACTGGAAGATGACAAGAGATCAGGAAGACCTTCAACGAGCTCAACCTCCGATAATGTCAAAACTATTTGGCAACTTGGCATGATGATTGCTGGAGAACAATACACAACACTACTGCCGTTGTCGGTGTTTCATACGGAACAGTCCAGGCGATCCTCATGTGTCGCTGCCAAATTCATCCCCAGGCTGCGGACCCAGGAGCAGAAGGAACATTGTGTCGAAGTCTGACAAGACCTCCGTCTGCGTGCCGTGGATGACCTGTCCTTCAAGCTCATCATCTTCCCCCGAAAAAGACGAGGCAGGTCCAGACTGTCAATAATGAATTCTGCTGGCAGGTTTTAAATTGTCTGAGGGAGGACATACAGCGAAAAAACAGAGCTTGTAAACAGAACTAATTAAAACTTTTTGATACCACTTCATATTATTTGTGCATTATATGTACATTCTTTTGTTTATCCCTGACTCAGAGAGTTTCGTATTGTTGGTATGTGTCCAAATGGCAAATAAAGTCTCTTGAATCTGGAATCTTAATCAATGTATATATAAAATATATACTGTACATAATTATTGAACTACACAAGTGAGCATTGCATAAATTCTTGTTCAAAATGTAGGAAAAAACTCTTTAGATAATAAGGAACCACTAGATGTTTTCTAAAACCTATTGTTTTGCCTATTGCTTGACTCCAGTCACAGACAAAGCGATAAATAGAGAATTTAAGCTTACAAAAAAAAAAAATTATAATATTGCAGAGCCCGCAATAAAACCCGACATATTGCACACAATAAAAACGCTCCAACATTCTTAGGACCTCCTAAGGGAGGGAGGAAGTTTAGAGTTATTTCAGATGGGGGACCTCTCTGATTGTCTGGAGGGTCCTATGTGTACTGTTCACGTTAAGCACTAATGGTTATAAATAAAAGACACTATATAGAGTAGATTATATTGCTGTGTGACTCCGCAATGAAATCTTGATGACTTTAATGTCTGCTTTTACCTTAACCCATTAAGAGTCGTTTTTTCAAAACACGTGAATGACTGAAACAAATTCTTAAAAATTCATAACAGAAAAAAAATCAAGCACCAAACATAGAATTCCCCGGACACACACACACGCACACATACCGAATCAAATTCCCCAGACCAAACACTGAATGTGAATTAAAAATCCCTTTGTTTCATGTCTGCTAGAATAAACATATAAAAAGTCAGTTCTGAGGAACCGCAGACAGAGGCAGTTGCACAAATGTCAGGGTATCATCGACCGCATTAACCAGACCTCCTCATAGTTCCCACACTTCTACATCGCCCCGTTCACTTCGCCTGCGCTTTCTGGGGTTTGGGTCTGGTCCGTTGTCAATGTCAACATTTCAGATTTAGCACTGATAAATGTGTTTCCCGTAGAATGCTGTGTGCAAAAGCAGCTGGGAATTCTTTATACTCACCACGCGCACACACACACACACACACACACACACACACACACACACACACACACACACACACACACACACACACACA
>JAQMYI010000038.1:5292055-5303208 GCA_030014275.1 Clariallabes melas | reverse complement strand
CGCGCGCGCACACACACACACACACACACACACACACACACACACACACACACACACACACACACACACACACACACCTTTGCTGCCATGTAAGAAACTTCCATAATTATTAATGCAGCTAGTTAATTCTGTGGTTAGTGTACGCTTAGAACCTAATCTCAGTAACCAAAGGTAAATATTGTGACTCTTTGATTTATTAAAGAAATTTTAGGAAAGAAATTAGTTTCCCGCAAATGTAAAAACATGAATATTCCTGTAAAAACATGTATATTCCTGTCCTCCTAGCTCAATTCTGTGGTTGGGTAAATAGCAGGGTTCCTGAGTTACAGTAAATATGATCTCAATCTCTCTCTCTCTCTCGATCACACAAATTGTTAAAAAAAAAAAACTGATCTAGCAAAACAACAATCAACCATAACATTACAACCCAAAAGATTATGCCCAGTAACATACAGTATAAGTTCCCCTTGTTCCCCTTCTGGATCAGATTTGTTTGTCTGGAGCATCCCATGGGGGCTCAACTGGCTTGGAATAGAGGGAGTTTGAAGACCAGGTGGACCATCTTGTTCTCTTTGTCTGCTGTGCAGCAGGCTGTGGTGCGCTGGGTGTTCTGGTGCCTTTCTTTCTAGTCTAGTCAGTTCACATTTGCCCATCTTTAAAAATCCCCCCTATTTCTCATCAGTCTGGTCATTATGCCTAAAACAGTCCTGTTGAATATACATGAGCCAGCAGATGCCCATGTTTGGCTAATGTCCCTTTGATTGACTAGAAAAATAGAATATGCCCTTCCCACTGACCATTTACCTGCCTAAGATTGTGACTATGAAAGGTCAGGGCATTTGTCAGAATTTAATATTGTGATCTCCAGACCTTAGGGAGAAAAGGAACACTTTACTGTTGCACCACTTGAAGCCATCACTCAAAGGGACATACACTTTTACACATGAACAAAAGTACTGTACAGTATATGAACAAAAGTATTTGGCCAAACCTGCACTGATATTGTATCCAAATACATACACTTCACTATGTCAGTCGGGGGAGCCAGTACCCCTTTTGCAGCTATAACAGCTTCCACTCTTCTAGGAAGGCACAAGATTTTAAAAGTAGAGTATTTATGAGGCTGATGTTGGATGAGAAGGCCAGGCTCACAATCTCGATTCCAGTTCATTCCAAAGGTGCTCGATGGGGTTGAGGTCAGGGCTCTGTGTTAGGGCCAGTCAAGTTCTTCCACACTGAACTAATCAAATCATGTCTTTATCGTCCTTGCTTTGTGCACAAGGGCACAGTCATGTTGGAATAGAAAAGGGTTTTCCCTAGCATTGTCCAAGATGTCTTGGTTGAAGCATTAAGATTGCCCTTCACTGGGGATAAGGGGCCTGATTAAAACACCTGAATTCAATAATTAACAGGTTTGCCCAAATACGTTTGTCAATATATTGTATCTTTCACATATAAAACATGAACATATAGTCTTTACAACTACAACCCTTATGGGTCCAACAAAAATCCTTCTGGAGGAACTCTTAAAGAACAGTGTTTCAATTATTAGAGAGAGTTCCAACTAAAACTCTTAAGTATCCAATAAATCCCTGCAGATCTCATATAAAGTTTTTAAAAGGTTCTTTAATTTGTTTACAATTTGTTGTTACAAGTGTACATTTTCCGTTAAGTATGTTATAAGTGTACGTTAAGTAATCCCACAGGAAGTGGTTGCAACACACAGTTAAAAGGTTCTGCATACAGTATGATAATTTGTTAAACATAATTAATGATATCATACTGTACATTATTCAAAGACTTGACCAATCTGTTTACTATTCACACAACAACAACAACAAAAGCTCTCTGGGCAGGTTTTTTTTTCTGTTAAAAAAAGTGCCTAGAGTAAAACTGATCTTAGATTTTTCAAAGTTTATAAATAAATAGATCTTAGAAGTTTATAAATGTTATAAAAGGCAAAAAAGCTTATAAATGTTAATGTCTACTACAAAGTAATATGAAACACTGGGATAAGTGCATTATATAAAGGGAGTTTTTTACTCTCATAATTGTGTTCTGTTATTCTGCACAATCAAAAGTCCCGGTTTGACTTGAACCCCCAATATATAAATTACTGTAGCAGTATTTACTTCTCTTTTCTCTCTTAGTGTTGACACACTGCGTTATGTATCATGTAGCCTACTGTACATATATACAGTAAGTCAAGTGCATTTAATGCATCAATTGAATTTATGTTGTTTGTTTAAGTTTGTGGATTTTAACAGATAATCTGGAAATTGAATTACCAAATGTTTTGATGTGAGAAAACAGTGATGTCAGTGACAAATTACACCACAAACACTAGAACTGTTAACCGTGGTGAGATTAAGGACTAAACTTTAAAGCCGGCCTGCTGCTACTCACACTTTCTCCAGATTTTTGTGGTTATGCTTTTAAAGACACGCGGAGAACTCATTTACGATGTATTTATTCAACAGGAAGAAAACAGATATAAAGTGTGTAACTGGTGTCATTAGCAGGAAGTTTGGCCGCAGTCCTAATAATATTACGCAATCCGACACAGTGATGGATTAGGATCACTCAGATAGGCAAAGCACATGGATCTGCTTTCTACAGAGTCACTACAGTACTTCATCTAAAGCTGTCTGAAAATGTGTAACGTTTACTGCAGAAGAGTGATCTTGATAAATGACTTCCAGTAATGGTGGGACACTTGAGTATATCACTGAACCGTATTGTTGTAATGAAATACAGTACAATGCTTTATGCTTTATTAGCAGAAAGCAGAATTGATTACTGGATTAGGTTTTAAAAATGTTTCTGACAACTCCTGGCTGAGGGAAGGCAATGTCTTAATGTTTGGGCAGCAGTGAAACGCACTGTACACCATGAGCCAGGACGTTTCTCGGTGTCAAAACAGCCATGGAGCTGTTATACAGTAGGTAACAAGGGAACAGCTTGGTAATGTATCATGGAAACTACATGTCTAAACTATCACACACACCTTCAACCTTTTCAGTGTCATGGGATTCCTATGTATTTATTTATTTTTATCGTCACCCCATACTGACTCAAATCACTTTCTTCCTCAAGACAGATAAAGAGTTTGATGTTATCCTAAAGTTTAACAGTTAATTATTGTAATATGGTTTCTTGGTAACATTACAAACCCTACTTTCATCTTATCATATAAAAAAATATACAGTCATGGCCAAAATTGTTGGCACCCCTGAAATTTTTCCAGAAAATCAAGTATTTCTCACAGAACAGTATTGCATTAACATGTTTTGCTAAACAAATGTTTATTCCCTTTGTGTGTATTGGAGCAAAACAAAAAAAGGGAGGAAAAAAAAAGCTAATTTGAAATAATGTCACACAAAACTCCAAAAATGGGCTGGACAAAATTATTGGCACCCTTAACATAATGTTTGGTTGCACACCCTTTGGAAAAAATAACTGAAATCAGTCGCTTCCTATAACCATCAATAAGCTTCATACACCTCTCACCTGGAATTCTGGACCACTCTTCCTTTGCAAACTGCTCCAGGTCTCTCATATTAGAAGGGCACCTTTTTCCAACAGCAATTTTAAGATCTCACCACAGGTGTTCAATGGGCTGTAGATCTGGACTCAAGGCAGCATGGTGGCTTAATGGTTAGCACTGTGTCCTTGCACCTCCAGCGTCAAGGTTCGATTCCCGCATTGGGTCTGTGTGCATGTTCTCCCCGTGCTTGGTGGGTTTCTTTAGACTAATTAGGCCCATTCCGAAATTTGACCTTAGTGTGTGTGAGTGTGTGCAATGCGATGGATTGACAGCCTGTCCAGGGTGTACCTCGCCTTATGCAACCCTTTATGCAGGATAAAGCAATATAGACAATGAGTGAGTAATTATGTACATGATGGTTGTATACTGTATACAGATGGGAACTTAAGTAACTGTACATAAGGTGAACCAGCAAGTTGAAATTTTAATTACAGAATGTATATGAGCCAATTTATAGTGATGTGAGAAGGAGATTCCTCTCCTGAAGTTATTAAGGGGTTGTGGAGGGGTTGTGAGGTGTTCTCTATGGGCAGTTGTAGCTCAAATGGTTAAGGCTGTGGGTTATTGGGTTACTGATTGTAAGGTCGGGGTTTGAACCCCAGCACTGCCAAGTTGCCCCTGTTGAGCCCTTAACCCCATCTGCTCCAGGGTTGCTGTAACCTGGCTAACCCCAGTTTCCTAACTGGGATATGAAAAATAATTTCACTGTAAAGGTACATGTGACAATAATTATAATGCTAATAATTAAGGATGGCTAAGAGTTTGTGTAGCGTCCTTGTCTCCACCACCAACTTCCAAGCACTCCAGGGGATTGCGCAATTGAGCTATTGAGTCTGCATCACCTGTTTTTATGGATGAACCACAACTGTCACTGCCTTTTATTATCTCTCTAGATCCATCTCTAAAAATGAGGTTAAATGTATAGCTGCTTATAACACCTCTATGAGTTGTTTATAAGGCAACTAGAGGAGCCAGAAAAAATGGAGACAGACACATTGGGAGAAATCCAAGATCAGGAATAAAACCGGGATCAGGATCAGAAATGTATGCAGGATCAAAACCCTGGGGCCCTGTACTGTGGCGTCCCGCATTACCAGATTTATTAAAGTATTTACTTCTGTTATAAAATTCAACCTCTTACCATCACTGAATAATATCCTTATTTACAGTTTATCTCATATTACTAGTTATTTCCTTTATCCTGTTCCATGTTATGAATAACCATATTTACTGAATAGCTATTTATTACATGTTTATATTGCAAATGCGCCGCACTTCTGGACTGTATTATTATTCCTGATGATTCATATTCGCAACATCAAACGCTAGAATAATTCAGCATAACTTCTGTTATGGTTTAGTTTTTGACTTTACCATATTACAATATTCCTTAACAATCACTGGCAGACAAACATTACTTATTCTCTCTCTCTCTCTCTCTCTCTCTCTCTCTCTCTCTCTCTCCCTGTATCAAGCTTCCAGTCACTCTTATGTAATCACCACTCCGTGTGCAAAAGCTGTGCAAAATACTTCATCTAAAGAGAACCATGTGAGCTGCGAGGAAGGAAAGCAGCATGACTTTACCATGCAGTCTGATATTTCCTTTTACATTGTTGATTTACTCCGAGCTTGTCAAGACACGGACGACCGATCCCTCATCCACAGGTGCACAGATGAGATGTTGGAAAAACTTCACTAACATAAAAAAAAAAGGATGTTTGGGAAGCATTCAGACTGGAACGTCAAAATCAGACCATGTGTTTAGAGGCAAGGTTCTGGAGATGTGTGTTCCGCTCAAGACACTGACATAAAGCTAGTTTCTGTGCTGTAGGATTATGGGAATGAATACAATGTGGCCAATAAGTCTGAAACTACCCCATTGTTTAAAATAAATAAACTACTTTTAAGTGAAAATCTGTTTATTTTCGGAGATATTTGATTTAAAATATTAGATTTAACTACCTACTACATTACTATAAAACAAATATACTGTAAATGTATTTAGATAATAATAATAATAATAATAATAATAATAATAATAATTTTACTATCTTAAAGCTCGTCATTGTTTTATCCACATCCATGTGTGCTCCCCTATCTTACAAACTACACATGACAAAATCATTAACAACTTTATTACTTACAGTTTATGACTCACTTGTGTACAATCACACACACACACACACACACACACACACACACACACACACACACACACACACACACACTAGATTTAAATAACCTGGCCTGTGTTGTCTTGCTAAAGCATTGTGTGTGTGAGGAAGCTACTCTTGTAGTGCTTAGTGTTTTGAGTCAAGCTTGCATCATGTTCTTATGTTTTGTCCAGTCTTTTGGTTGTCTGCTTAAACAACTGATAGTGTTCTGCGTGCTGAAAGACTTGATTTTCCAACAAATGACCACAAAACAAGAAAAAGATTAGTTGAAAAACAAATAAATTATGTTTATATGATGTTAGCACTCAGCAGTGAAGAGCACAGATGAACATTAAGTGCTAATCAGTCATTAATCAGTAATCCGTTCCAATGTTATACCATAGTAGTATCAATGAAAAAAATTGGCTATAGACCTACTGTAGAACCAAATGCTAATCAGGAAGGATCTGGACCCTGATGAGTAACAGTAGAAATCTGTCCATTATATCTAGCAGGCTTATCAAATGCTCAAAATATGATTTTGAATCAATTCAAAGTCAAACCAGGACTTCTAATTGTGCAGATTACCAGAACACAGTTATGATTAGTGGCGGTGCTAGTGCGTATGGCGCACTGGCTGAACTCCCATCCAGCGTCCAGCCAAAAAAAATTAAAAATAAAATTTGCCCTAACAAATGTTATACAGTAGTACCCTAGTTTATCGTTCGCTGTAAAAAAAAAAAAACTAGATGTCTGCTTCACTCCCTGCTCCCCACCCATAAGACATCAATGAGTTAAACTCACCCACATATTATCATGAAAAATGTGATGTGCAAATAAGCGCTAAAAAAAGATACAATGTAACAGACGCAAATGTTATCTGAGCTTTTATTTTCTTGCTATTCTGTGTGCATTGGCTATAAGAGTAAAAACTTCCTTTATTTCTCTATATAATCCCCTGCTACACTAATAAACTTATCCTAGTGTTTCACTAGTGTTTGATCAGACTGCTTGCTTCACGTCGACTCGCAGGAACTCTTTTAATGGCTGTTTACTTCAAGGGAAAAAAATTAAACTGCCTGATTTGATGATCAAAGGCATTCAGTTTTTTTCCCAGGACTATGCACAACCTCATACTGCCAATCGTACTACTTGTACATTACTGGCACTCAACTAGGAGTTATTGCCACATCCTTTGTACAGTACAGTCCTGACCTCACTCCAAGTCATTTCCACATATTTGGGCCATTAAAGGAGTTCCTGGGAGGCAGTCCGATAATGGCTCCAGCATGGGATTCCAGTATCAAAGTCTTAATTTTTTCTTTTTCTGCCATGTACTTACGAATAACGTAAGTACATGGCTAAATATACAGTACCACCACATCTAAATCTGTTTTGTTCATTGGTTTACTAAGATTTGTGGCTAGCTGTTTGTAAACAATTTGTTTTATTTGTAATTTTATGTCTATTTTGAGATTAATAACTCAAAATCCATCCATCCATCCATCTATCTTCAACCGCTTATCCAAAATCAGGCAGCAGTTCCAGCAGGGAACCCCAAACTTCCCTTTACCCAGCCACCTCAGCTAACTCTGACTGGGGGATCCCAAGGTGTCCCCAGGCCAGTGTGGCTCCACCTAGTCCTTGGTCTGCACCCTGGCTTCCTTCCAGTTGGACGTACCAAGAACACCCTCCTTGGGAGGCATCCTGGTGACATCCTTACTACTGTAGATGCCCGAACCACCTCAACTGACTCCTTTCCTACTGTATCTCTAAGAGAAAAGCCAGCTACCCTAATGAGAAAACCCATTTCGGCCATTTGTATTTGTGATCTTGTCCTTTCAGTCATGACCTAACACAAATTTGAAGGTGATTAACAATATTAGTAATATTATTTGTGAGGATTTAGAAATTTACTGATTTTAAGCTTCATCTGCATTTTTAGCTCCTTATTTCAATAATTTGCAGTTGAACCTTGTACATGCTTTAGTAAGACTCCAAATTAATAGGCAAAATCAGGAAAAGCCCTCAGGAAAGTAACTACAGTAATACAAAAAGCTAAATTTATGACATGCAAAATCGGCCCGCAGCCAAAAACGCTCACTATGTTATCATTTCTGCCAAGTTTCAATATTTTCCTTTACTCCAAATAAGGCTAATTCATCCAGTAGTCATGGCTTTGGCAGAAACCTAAGGACCAGAGTCACATGCCTGAAATTAAGCACTTTGTAACATGTTTTAACAAGGTTTTAAATTGTTACATGACTTGAATAGTACATAAAATATGACATGTTTGATCTGCTGCAGTTGTCAAGGCAGCACAATAAATGAATACCTTGAATATCATGTTTTAGTGAGTGTGTATCGCTTTACATATGATCGATGGTGCATCGTTGTACCATTATTAACAGTGTGCTGAGGGAGTAAAGTCATGTTTTATCATATAGTAGCCTGAGAAGTGTGTGTGTGTGTGTGTGTGTGTGTTGATTGTATGGTATTTAGCCCAGGGGACATCTGGAGTTAATCTTAGAAATGCTGTCGCATGTTGAGGCTAAATGCAAAACATATTGTGTCAAAATTGTGTAGAAATCTAGACTTAATTTCATGCTGACTTCCACATCGAGCTAAAAATAATTATACAACTTGCTTATAAGATTTAAAAATAAACTAAGTTATACACTTGACCTCTTATTTTTTGCACACTATAAGACAAGATACTACGTTTTTCAACAGGGTCATGTATAGAAAATTAATGTTATTTATAGCATGTCTGTCTCGAGATATAATCATAAAATACATATAATGACCTTTTTATTACCTCAAATCATACGACCTGATCTTGACCATGCACATACAAACAGAACACAGTTTCCAGTCTCTTTTCAGAACAGGGATTTGTTTAAACGTCTGGAGCCACCATCTTCTAAAATCATCCAATTTTCGATTTCTGACTTTTTCAGTGATGTGCTCACCAGCATTCATCACTGCATCCAATGAGAACTCTGAGAACCTACGCTAGAGTTGTGCATTGTGATAAAAAGTCACATCCCACTACTGGCCTGTGCTGGGTAGGGGCTATACAAGTGAAAGTTGCAAAAAAGTTATGCTAAAGCAATAAATGCATACATTTTAAAAATGTCTATCTATATATATTTTTTGTCTGTAAAGCTGCTTTTTGACGATGTCCGTTAAAAATGCTCTACAAATACAATTGAATTGAATTAAAAAAGTAAAATAGCAGTAAAGCAATAGCAGCTATTTCAGATGCCTTTACTGATAGTGGATTTAAAAAATTGTACATGGTGCAAATTCATACAGTACATGTTTCTAATTTGCCAATTTAATTCAGCCATAATATATTCATGCCATAATGAATATCAGGGCTGCATCCTGGTTCCAATGTAGGTCCTTAAAAAAAGGAACACATTTTTACACAAAAACAATTAAAATCCAGACTAAATGTGTGTAGAGGAGTATGTCATCATTTAATTTGATGACATTAGGATTCTCAGCGGAATCCTGGTGTGCTAGAGGCTAGCATTTGGAACTTTCATCACAATCGCCTAGGTTCTACACCTAGTGACACATACTGTAGGGTTGTATAAATTATTGTACACTAAACACTGATCCCAAGCTCAGATGAATTAGGGTAGGTTGCATTAAAAAGGGCATTTGGAGTAAAACTTGCCAAAATTATTATATGAAAAGAAGAGAGTAGATAAAAGAAAAAAAGAGAAAATCAAAAGGTATTTGTATGGTTTAAGTCATCTAGGTTATAGGGTAAGCAACTGGAATTGTTCTAAAGGATATATACAATGTCTTGAATCAGAAACATATATTTATTTTTGTAACCTTAATATAATGTGGTCACAATTGAGAATTACATAAAACATATTTTGTCATAAATGACCCGAGTGTTCCTATCCATACAGCTCTGTAGAATAAAACACGAAAGGGAATAATAATGAATGACTTCAGCCTATGAGCCTACTGGTCTAAGTAGTATACTGTAGCATAGTAAAAAAAAAAAAAAAGGTGTTTAAGTCAATTAAATCAGATTGTAGTACTGGAGAATGAGTGCAGCTGTAAGTATTTACATCACATTCTCTTGTGCATTGTAGTGCAGCTGAAAAAAAAAATCCATTGAAGGAGTGTTGTGCTGGCACAAACCCCCTGATGGCTGAGCTGATAGCACAGGGGAAAAAATAAATTAGAGACTTAATGTCTAAAAGTATAGCAGCAACCCTGAGACATGAGATCTGGAAAGAGATATTAAAGTCAGTAACGTATTATTATTAACATATTATTCAAACACACAAGGAGAGACACACTTTAAGTATTAGAATCTCACAATCCTTTTTTAAATTATAAAATCATTGAAAGCAGTTGCTATTTTCTATAGTTGCTACAGCAAACATGGTCTCTCACAGGCATCATCACCCAAAAACCTAGATCCATATTTCATATTATAAATCATGCATTCATAAAAAAGAAGAAGAAAAAAAAAGAAACAATATGCACAAGCATTATATGGCAAAGCACTTTAAACATCAGTGGAAAAGATGGTTTCCAAACTCAGCTACTAGTATGAGCCGTAAAACAGCAGGCTTTTTACTTCAGAAAGATTCTAACAAAAAGTAAATCAAGTTTTAAAAGTCATAAACTGAAGAATTGCTTCTTCAAGCTGAGCCAGGCTGTTTTTTTCCAGTTAATTTTAAAGCTCATGCTGAGATTCACAAGAAACGAGGAGTTTTCCCAGCATTTTCCCCATCATGTCCAATTCATAACCATGACAGTTCACCTCATGGCATATTACAATACACACTCATGGTATTCTATTCATAAAACATGAAAGATTTAATTGTTTTTACACAAGATCCCAGCCAATGTTTAGATCGTTTTTAAGAAGTTAATAAAGCAGTTGTTAGAATAAATGCCAAACAAATTGGACCGCAGACCACAAATGATGGCTGCAGGTTTTAATGATGGGAGTTTATGAGGGAATGAATGGCAGTGATATACGTGGTTAATTGGAAGGGAGGCATCTGTTACCGCCTTATTAAAAGTTCTCTAAAAACTGCTTATTAAACACAAGGAGTTGGGAAGGGGGGATGTACACACCACTGTGACTGTTAATACATGTAGCATGTTTTCTGTTCTGGTAGGTAGGTACTTAGTTTTAGTAACTTAGTAACCCAGTGTAAAGAACTATCCAATGACGGAAACTTTAAGCTCAGTGGTTAAGGTGTTGGACTGCTGCCCAGGAGGTTTGAGCCCCAACGTCAATGGGTTGCCACTGTTGGAACCTTGAGCAAGGTCCTTCACTCTCAATTGCTCAGATACAATTGGGCGTTGAGCTGGCAACCCGATAGTGAGTAAGTTAGGGATATTGTTATTTACATGAGTGCTTTTCCTATTTGCTCTGAATTTGAATGAAATAAGTAAAAGTTCCC
>JAQMYI010000038.1:5255477-5270196 GCA_030014275.1 Clariallabes melas | reverse complement strand
ATAAGCAAAAGATGCTTTTGAAAACATTTCTGCATAAAAGAAACTTCTATAAAGAGCAATAAAGAGTAATAAAATAACAGTCAATATTTGGAATGAAAACTCATTGGTTAAAATGAGTTTTAGACACAGATTTGTGCATAATTATTGCAGACATGATAAACATATGTAACAAAATTGTACAACATATAATATGGTGCCTAATACTTTTGCACAGTACTGTATATAATATAATGTCATTACTGTAAAACACTTTTTAGGAACGAGGGACCAGCCAGTGACCAGATTTGGTCAGGACAGGTGACAACAGAGAGATCACCTGGAGATTACAATTTCGAATCCTGTTATAGTCATCTGTCTGGGGAGCAGATTCACCATGTGATACTTGGACTCTCACTTCAATCATGGAGATAATAGTCGATCGCAGGTGTCTGCCAAGGGGGGACCTCCCGTTCTGGAAAATCAGTCCAAGTGGGAAGTGCCAAAATGTGCAGTTCCTCAAATGACCTCTAGACTCCAAAAGTGAGAGCCCCATCTTAAAATGTCCAATTTTATAAGAGAAATAAAAATGTTTACAGCCCTGTACAATAAAAATTTAACTAAATACATTAAATAATCCAAAGCTAGATTTCCATTTCAGGGTAAACCTTTATGTTTTTTATATTAACTCATCAGTTAAAATTGTATTATGCCATAAAAGTATGCATGATTAGAGTTGTGGTCGAGTTCAGTGATAGCTCTATTGAAGGTGTCACTGCGCTAGCTGTCTGCTGTGCTATGGAATCAATGTAGTTTAACTTACTACAAGAAATGGAGGAGTTGACACGGGATAATGTGTAGGGTATACTGTAGGTGATTTATGGATTAACTGGGATTTAGGCTGAGTCAGCTCCTGCAAGATGGTGATAACACATTACACATTCCAACACATTATGTCAACTTAAACAACACTTTGTGTTCAATCGCAATTGCTTCTAAATCATTCTAAATTGACTATGATCTGTCCGTGTTGTTCTGTTCATGGCTCAGGTGAGATACAAAGCGAACTAACTTCTAACAGAAAGCTGAATCCCAAATCGCTCTCTAACCCCTGATCAAGCGCACTACTTGGTGTGTGGAACAAGGGATTATACACCCTACATGAAAAACAAGTGAATCTTGCAAGTGTCTCAGAACTGCTCACCACCTCCATGGTTTATTCTCCTCACATTTTGGCTACTTTAGAACTTAAACCTACTGGTGTATACTGATTACTGTGAATATCAGCACGACCTCAGGTGTGACATCGCTTTTATACAACAGTTCTACAAACAGCATTTATTATCAACATATCATGATTTATCCTTCTACCACTGGTAGAACTAACTAACCACGACTGGCCGAGCTGGCGAAACCCAACTATCATTGGTGAAAGAAGTTTTAAACTCTTATGTAGGCAAAAAGTTAAGGAGAATAACTCACGGAGGTGGTGAGAAACTTACCAGGACAACAGCATGACCTTGAGTGTGATATTGCTTAATTAATATAACATGTTATAAATGAGTTCACATCATTACAGAAAGGGTAGCCATGGATTCTTGTGATCGATGTGACCGAGTTTAATTTTGAATTTCCGTGCGAGTTGGATATTGTACATTCCTGGAAGTAGACTCTGAAAGATGAAGTTTACTCAAATTTGAAAAAAAGAACATGTGAATGAGTGAACTATGGACCTGCTGAAAGCTCACACATTGCTGATGTCTGCTCACTGTTCTGGAAGCCAGTCCTGGCTAGACCTTGACTTCAGGAGCAGTGCTGGAGGCTCAATGAGGCCCATTGCTCCTCATTATTGCCTGCGACACACACACACACACACACACACATAGACGCAAGCATGCACGCTGTCTCCCACATACTCCTGATGTGTTTGGCTAGACTCAGCGCTCCCGTGGCACCAGCAGGGTTCCAGTGGTCATTAGAGGGCCGTTGTAGGATAATGAGGCTCAGACAGCTCGGGTTTAAGCCGATGATTGGAGGAGCAGGCGGGATGAGTGAGGATGAATGGTTCTGCTCAAGTAGAAATTGACACTTGCATTTAACCATTTTGGAAGTATGAAAGAGCTTCCTTACTGCACCGGAACACAAAAGATTAGGCTGAAACCACTGCGGAGAAGAGATACATCCTGTGAACTAGGTGACTCGAAGGTTTTAGCGGTATGATCTTTTCATACCACACATCCTTTTATAGAAAAGCCAAGAACTTGGTTGGTTTTATTTTATCATGCATCTGTGTACGTATATAGAGAAGAGCAAGATGCAATCTGTAGTACGTTTTTTTATATATTACATGAGGAATACAAACAGACAACATTGATTATTTTTCAAAATCAGCACATCATTTCGCCACGCCAACTATGTACTTCTACTGTATTTCTATTTTTATTAATTTACTGTAGATTTGTTCAATTTTGTGAAAAATCTGGGACAAAACTTTATTATAACAGCCACTCTTCATTTTTACTACACACATTTTTTCTTTCTCTCTTATTAATAAGACAAAAAAAATTGTCAAGTTCCCCAAAACATGCAAAAATCTGATCTAAAAAATAAAAATACACAAAAAAAGATAAACACAAAACCTTCCCCATGTCAACATGCGGTTCCTTCAGATAGTGTCTACTTTTAACTTTTTACTTTTGTCTACTTTTTGTTTTACTTTTATATTAGACTGATGTGCATGATTTTTTTTTTTATAACCATTAAATTGCAGATATAGGCTGTGGTTATGGCATTCATCTTCAGTTTTGTGTACAGTACTGTGCAAAATCTTTTCTAAGATCCACTCCTTATGTCTACATACTTCTTTCTTTCTTGCATTTTAATGTAGTCTTGAGGAAAAGTTCTAAAGACATTCTGAAGGACATTTTTGTCTCTGGTTTTCAGTCCAGTCCCTATACCTGGGTAGAATCATTAAAACATAAAAAAAATCTAACTTAAGGCATGAACCAGTGAGAAACAGGTGCAGATGATCAGGCTGGTGATTAGTGTACTGGTGATGCTGAATGCTGAACGAGAGGAACAGATGAGAGGGGAAATGAGGTTGCTGCTGAGGCTGTTACATAAACAACCAATTTCTAAATTGTATCTTTAGGCACTTTGCAGCCTTTGACAGTAAAACTTTCTTTTTGTTGTTTCTTTAATAATTTAATTGAATTTAATATGAAGATATGAGGGTGGTTTAAGACTTTTGTTCATGACATTGTCTATACTGCTTTATCCTGTATTCAGGTTTGCGGGGGGCCTGAAGCCTATCCCAGGAGACTTAGGGTACAAGGCGGGGTACACCCTGGACAGGGTGCCAATCCATCACAGGGCACACACACATACATTCACACACTCATTCACACACTACGGGCAATTTGGGAACCCCAATTAGCCTAATCTGCCTGTCTTTAGACTGTGGGAGGAAAGCGGAGTACCCGGAGGAAACCCACCAAGCAGCGGAGAACATGCCGTCTCCATGCAGATAGAGACGGGAATCGAGCCTGGACCCTGGAGGTGCAAGGCGACAGTGGTTTACTGACCATTCATAAAAACATTTTTGCAACATTCAGTGTCTTATCACTTGTACATTAGGCTCATCAGTCTGGGAGCAAATACTGGGGGACCAACCATGTGTTGGCTAATGAACAACATTTGTTTAAATTGAATTCAATTCAAGTTGTTTTTTTATTTTCTCTTATGCTTTCTTCTTCCTCTCTCAATCTCTCTGTCTATGTCCCTTGACCATTCTCTCTCTCTCTCTCTCTCTCTCTGTGTAATGCCCTCTGGCACCGTTTTCCTTCTCCACGTAGGACAAAGCGGGGGTGTTGTGCCACTCCAGTCACTCAGCACTAATCCCTATCGCCATCTCGCAGTGGAGTGGAAAATGCAGCGAGTACACACACGTAAGTGTGTACACACACACACACACACACACACACACAGGGAGACCTACGCACTGATTACAAAGCCACATTCTCACGGAGATAGAGTGAGTGAGCATGATATGGATTATTACAGCTGCATTTTCCGTCCACCTGCGTCACCTGGCTGAAGCAGGGACACCAGGGACACAGGGGCATGGTGCTGACCTCAGAAACAGGAAGCGTGAGACCTGATGACACATCGCCAACCAGGCCAGGGGCAAATCTGATACGGCATGTTGCTGAATGACTGCTTTTCCGCATCTAAATCTAATCTTAGTCTTGTCATTTTATAAGAACCACTGATTGTTTTATAGCTCTCAGGTTCAGGTCCGTTGAGCAAGATTTAGATCGTATATCACCAAACTGCGAGAGTGGTTGTAAATTATATGTGATATCCTTTCCTGTAAACAACATTGATGTAAATCAGGCCTCATACACCCTTTCTAGGATATTTATACTATTTCCACAACTACGATCTGCAGTCCGATCATGTGCTCCGGTGTACTGAGAAAACTTTCTATTTTGTATGGGTATCCAAGCACTAGTGAAATGCTGGGATAAGTGCATAAGCGTAGCAGGTGATCACATAGATAATCAAAAGTCCCGGTTTGACTTGAATGCCCAAATGAATTTATAATTTCATCTTGAATGGAATATATGGCTATATCATCAAATTTAAGGTTTAGGAATTTGCCTCAGCTAACAAATAACACAATCATATAATTCCCGTTATTTATTTGTAGGGGCGCCTCCTATTGTTATTAGTTTTTATTTGTTATGTTTACTCTCTATACTGATTATTCTATACAGGGTCAAGGGAGGCCTGGTGCCTATCCCAGGAGACTTGGGGCATGAGGAGGGCTACAACCCCAAAAAGCACACGCAAACTCCACCCACACACAGACCCAAAGGCAGGACTCGTACCCTCCGCCCTGGAGGTGTGAAGCCACATCAGCACAATCAGCTCATCTTTACTTATGAGGCGTTGGCAAGTTTCCCCACTTTTTGTTTGCCCAAACCTTTGGCCATGTATTTACCCATAACATATCAGTTTAACTTTAGGTTTCCATACTTTCACTTTGATTTTTATACATCAAAGTTCTCTCATAGAATTGTAACATATTTTTGTACCTTTTTTACTCGCCTCCTAGCAGGATTGAGTTGGCGGCTGTATGTGACGATGGTATCGGGCTCCCAGTCCATCTCGCTGCAGTTGAGCTCTAGCTCACCCAGCGGCGTCTCCCGGAGGCCTGAGAAATCTTTACCAAACACGGCCAGTTTAAGAGTGCAGGCCCGGAGCTCTTCGACAGATCCGACCTCCAGAGTGAACGCCTGAGTCTGAGGCTCTAGGCTAAGGCTGTTCCTGCGTGATGGCACTGCCTGCAGGGCAGCAGGGCACAGTGGCGGCAGGCTGGCACGCACCATAGCGCCGCTGAGCCTCCTTGGGCCCCTGAACACACTGAGGATTGTGACTGTAAGGGTGCCATCTGCTGGACAGAACAGCAAGGAGAACTGTACTGCAGGAGTCTGCTTGTTCGACAAGGAGCTGCGTCTGGAACTCAAGCTGGAGCTGTAGTTTGATGGAGAGAGTTCCCCTTGCTGGATGGATGGCATTTGCTCAGGGTCTGGCAGAAAGCTGTCTCCAATCACAGTCGAGCGGCGATCCAGAGCACGGCGTGTTTTAGATGGAAGGCTAAGTTTACGGATACTTGGGAGGGAGGCTCGGCCATGGACGGATGGTTTGAATGGAGAACAGGGGGCAGAAGGGGTGCTCAGGCGGCGGAGGGCAAACCGAGACTTCTGAGGGACTTTCAGCTTAGTTGAATCCTGTGGAAAACTGCCATGGTTGTCATCAGACGGTGTAAAGCTGCTAGCCTCTGACGGATAGTCTAATACATCACCGTCAAGCTCTTCATACTGCTGCTTGACTGGAAGAATTTTGATTGATGGGGACGAGCTGAGAGTCAAAGTCATGTGATCCGTAGGACCGGATTGCATGTAAAACTCATCGTCTTTTGTGTCAGACGACCGGGATTTCCTGTGGCGCCAGCAAATGATGCAGCCCAGGACGAGGCCGAAGCAGAAGACGGCCAGACCAACAGCCAGGAGGATCTGTAGATGAACTGAGACAACACACATTGATATTACTGAATAATCCACTTGATTAAATAATCTAAATTAATGTTCCATGTGTCTTGGTGTATAGCAATATGAATCAAATCTTTCACTTTTGCCAACACGATCTCAGGCATTCAATTCTAGGGTTAGAAAACAAGAGTCAGATTTATGTCTGCACTTCCCTTTTTGTTTGCATCCCTTTTATCTGATTTCTTTTAGAGGTGCAGTTTTTCCTCCTTCTCTAAACAGCACACATCACTCCTTATCTGATTACACAACACAGGAAATATCCATCTGTCCTCATCACAGCTAGATGGAGACGAAGCAAACACAGGCAAAGCTCTGATCTAAAACAGAGCCACCATGTGACCTGGGCTGGATCAGAGTAGTTCCACTGCAGATGAGGACGTGTCTGACTAGGAGAGTTTTCCTTAACGCATATCTCTAATGTCAGTGAACGCAGGCTGATGTGTGGAGGTGATAAGATTCCATAATCATGTTGACTCGAGTTGGATGTAGTTTAAAATAACAGGCATGATTTGAGAATAGCTTGATAAGCCAACAGAATCAATCTGGGCTCAGAGGTTTTCAGGTAGTGCATTAAATCAGGAGTTTTAAACTCCTTGACCTTCCCTTTTAAGGTTAGAGGTGTGTTTAACTGTAAACTAAATTCAATCAGCAGATTTGTGTCATGCATGCAATAAAATATTTTCATAGAGATTTTTATTTCACCAACAGGATACATCAGGTCCTGATATTATTTATAGACTTGTTTTTGGATTCTGGTCCAATCACAAGTGGCCAGTGTTATGCCCTGATAAGTAGACAAACCCTATGATAAACCCAACATACTCATTCTGGTTGTGTTTAAACCACATAATCTTTTTAAATCACAGACCCCCTGGGAATCAAACAAATATTAAAACAGTATATTTAAAAAACAGATGAAGCTACTGTACAATGCCATGAACTCTTAAATACTCATATGTTTAACTATGGATAGCAGCATTGCTACAGTAGGTGTTGACGCTGTCTGAGAAATGCTGTCTCTCTGACTCAGCACACTGCATTTCTCGATCAGATCTGACCCCAGTGGACTAAAACCTGTTTGCAGAAACAATTCCACACAGTAAAGTGCTGTTTACACTTATTAAAAGGTGGAAAATGTTCTATATGCCTCATGTAATTCCTCTAAGTGTCTGAGATAAGCTGAGAGCCTGTTTACGATAAAAATGAGTCACATGGTTGAGTTCATGTTGTGGTTATGCATCTAGAGAGCACGACAGAACTGCATACACTCACATAATACAGGAAAAGCTTTATAGCAATGTCTTAAGGGGAGGAATAAAGCAGTGTTCGGATAATTATTGATTGATAATGCAGTGATGTTATAATGTAAACTGTAAATACTATGCAAACTAGAATTGGTGATTAAAAATATATTTCTAAAATTTCTAAATGTTAATATTGTTAATGTTAATATTTCTAAACATTTCTTAACTTATGTTGCATTAAAATAATTATGTTTCTTAAAAAATATATATGTATATATGTCTGCCTTCCAGAATAAACTTCCATAATAATAATAATAATAATGATAATAATAATAATAATAATAATAATAAAACGAATGATCTTTTATTATTGCACTTTTTAAAATTATCTTGCATACAAATTATTATTTTCTTATATAATAATAAAAAGATAAATCTACCTCTTAGAATAAGCTTCAATAATAATAATAATAATAATAATAATAACAATAATAATAATAATTATTATTTTTTTTATTACTACTATTATTACTTTATTGTTGTTGTACCTTTTTAATTATGTTGCCTTAAAATTCTTCTGTTTCTTAAATAATAATAAAAATATTATCCACCTGTCAGAATAAGTTTCAATAATAATAATAATAATAATAATAATAATAATAATAATAATTGTTATTATTATTATATTTTGTACTTTATGTTGCATACTAATACTATAATACTAAAAATACTATTTTTATAGACAACAATACAAAAGTATATGCCTAGGTTTCACAATGAGCTTCAGGAATAATAATAATACTTATTTTTCTTAAATATAATAATAATAATAATAATAATAATAATAATAATAATAATAATGAGGAAAAAAAGTATTTTGTGCAATGTAATAAAAAATAACACCAACAACAACAACAACAATAATAATTTGTATTATTATTGTACATTTTATGCTACATAAATTTTTTTTTATGTATAACAATAATAAGATTGCATTTTTAAGATAAGATATAATAATAAGATTACATTGCAAGTTATGTACGCAAGTTTAAGAATAAGCTTCAAAATAACTAAATAATAAAAATAATAATTATAATAATAACTTACCTTCTAACTGAATGTGCATGGTTCCGGTGCGCGCCGCCGCAGTGAGTGTTAACGATCAGTGCACGCGCTGTCCGCTCTCAGTTTCCCGCCTCTGCACCGTGCCGCATCGCGCGCTCACCAGAGACACACTACGGCACGCGATCATTCAACAGAAAACACAAACCAGACCCCGCCCACTGCTGCAGCCGACGCGCTCCGATTGGTCAGGATTTAAAAACGAATCATTGTGGAGGCACGTGGGGAAACTCTCACGCGCAGTGGAGACACTCCGGAGGGTAAGACACGGGATTAGACCACAGCAGGTCTGGGTGGGATTCGACAAGGTATAAATAAATGATCAGGGTTATTTTAGAGACTATTATTAATACTGGGGTAGAAGTAGAACTTGTAGTACATGATAATGGTTCCTGTTTCAGAGTAGTCTGTGGTCTGACTGTGGACAGGAGGAAGTACTGTAAGCTGGGACATTATTCCCAACAAGATGATGATGATGTCAGAAGAATGTGCAAAGTTTAATCTTGGCTTGTAGAGCTTACATCAGTGATTTCTGATGAGAGACTCTCTACTGTCCAAAACCGGGTGAGCTGGGTTTAATATGAGTGCTTGTGTCAGAAACCACATGAACATCTGCAAGAGCATTATGGAGATCCATGTGTTATAGAACATGTGAGAGACAATGATGTTCTCCATCAAGGTGCATAACTACTTTGTTAAAGTTGAGGATTAATAATATATAAACCATGATGTTTTTCAGGTAACCAGCACAGTGCAGTAATGGTTGACACTGTAGCCTTGCACCTCCAGGGTTGAGGGTTCGATTCCTGTCTCGGGCCTGTGCGCATGTTGTGCTCCAGGTACTATGGTTTCCTCCCACAGTCCAAAAACATGCAGATTAGGTTTATTGGTCATTCCCAATAGTAGTGTGTGTGTGTGTGTATATGCTGCATTGGCACACTGTTCAGGGTGTACCCTGCACCGTGATCTAATTCTCCTGGGATAGGATCCAGCTCTCTGGATAATTTGTCATAGAAGATGAATTAATGACTAAATACTTAAAAGGTACAGTAAGGAGAAAAACATCCTGATGATGCATGTCAAACCTGAGTGTCTACATCATTTTATACTGTGCAGAACTTTTTATTTATTTATTTTTTTTGCTGATTCATTTGCTAACACCATTTGTCTAATGCATAATGAAAGCTTTGTATTTCCTATGGGAAAGATTAATACTGTATTGTGCTGGTAAAATATTCTGACCAATTCCAGTATAAGGATTGTTTTTTTATGTGATGTGTGTATATAGATTCTTCAGTATTTTTTCATGATGCAGACTGGGGCATTATTGGCCAAAAGCTGTAGAATTATAAAGAGGCCCAAACATATTCCAGCATGACTAAAGTTTTAAAGCACTAACACTGGAAACTGACAGAAACGTCTCCTCACGGAAAGCATTTTAGAATTTGTTAATCCTGATTGTGCGAGGTGCGTTCAAGTCAAACTGGGACTTGGTGCTAATACTGTATTTCTCATGAAGTAAGGCGTAAAACTGATTGATGTTTATACTAGTGAACTTGAAGCGAGTGGAACGCCTGATCCTTGAAAACTGAAGGATAACTTCAGAGACACATCTGTCTGTGGGAACTGTACACACAATAATTTACCAACATCACTTGCACATTACAGGAACTCGTCTACGAGTTATCGCCACATCCGTAGTACAGTCCTGGCCTCACTCCATCCACATGTTTGGGCGATTAAAGGAGTTCCTGGGAGGCCAGTGTTTCAGACATGAAGCAGACAGACAGTCTGATCATGGCTCCAGCATACTGACAAATAAAAATAGTTTTTATTCTCATAACTGTATTCTGTTATTCTGCACAATCAAAAGTATGACTTGAACACCCTTTTTCTTGCAAAGCCAATCAGAGGTTTATATTAATGTGCTTATTTAAATACATGACCCTTTTGGTGCATCTACATAAGCGCTTTAATATAAACCTGTGATTGGCTTTGCAATTACAGGTACACTGTCAACACCATCTGGCCAATTAGAGTAGAGACCAAACCAAAAACAAATAAGAAAAAAAGTCCATTATCCAGAACCAACATACAGTAGAGACTCGTGATTCATTTAGTTTTTTAAAGAATCCACTTTTTGCTCTGTCTTTCTCTGGAGCTGATATAATGCAAATCATTTTGCCGCAATGGCTGCAGCTTCTCTTTTTTACGCTTGTTTTCACTAACTGTGAGAAGTCTAGTGTTATATTATTGAAGCTCTGACTTTTATCTTGATATCTCTCTCTCTCTCTCTCTCTGACTCAGCTTTTACAAATCATGCCAAATGAATTTGTTCATGTTCTGTCTCTCTCTGTATGGGATCCTCTGCAGTGCCAACTGATGAACCTAAAAATAAAACTCTACAACCAACACCAGTCACAGAGAGATTCCACCTGTCCGTTAGATTGAACGCATGTCAATTTTTATTTAGTGCAAAATTAAATCTATAATTATCTAAATAATTTTTCTCCAGCTTTCCACCCACACAGCACAGTGTGCTTTGCTTCGAGTGCCAAACTGCCTGCCTCCATTGCTCGATCTGATCACTCTTTTATTCAGGATCAGATTAACTAATGTGTCCTAAGGGTTATTGGACACCGTGCAGTTTTTAAAGCACAAAGCTGCTCTTTGGAATGACTGATACTCTGTCTGGAGTAAATCATGCCCTGTAAGTGTAGAGAGAAAAAGAGGAAGAGAGAGTCCTACAAATCAGTTTGCACATGATTAATATTCACGATACTCCTGTCTAATGAATAAAATAATTGAGCGAATATAAATAATTTGTAAATCTTAGAGATTAAAATAGCTTCCGGAAAACTGTTCATTTTACAGAAAATTTATAATTTATCATTTTTCGTGGATGAGTCAAAAATTATCCGTATTTCCGTTATATTAAAACTTCTGTTGGTCTTACAGTATTAGCGCTTCCCGTTCAAGGCTACTGTCTTCACAGTGCTACATTAGTTCATTTGTAACTGTGGTGCGAGTAAAAATGGATGGTCCACTTGTGAGAGAAAGAGCAGCATGCAGTGATTCGTTTTTTTGTAGTCTGAGGGTGTACCTGGCCCCAAAACAACACACGAAGAGCATTAACAGAAGTGTTTGGATATCTGCAAACAAAATCTGTACCGACACTCTAGGGAAGGTGAAAGTTTCTGAAAGAGAACCATTACTGGTGACGAGGCACGGATTCATCACTACAAGCCTGGGAGTAAACGAAATAGAAACTTCCTCAATCACAGACCGAGAAAAAGTTCAAAAATCAACCATCACCTGGAAAATACACCAACACTTACAGTTTCCTGTGATTCTCATCTCAGGGGCCAGTTTTGGAACATTATCAGGAAAAACGTTCAAGAATCAACAGTACTCGTTATAGTGAGACGCTTATTGAAGAGCTGAAGCCTAAAATTCAGATTAGACGCAGAGGACTGATATCCAAGGGCATCGTGATCTCACATGATGATGCACACTTCTGCCCACACTGTCGACACTCAGCAAAAACTTCATTTTAAGGTGTTAAATTGTCCTCCCTATGGTGCTGATCTCGCTTCATCAGACTTTCACCTGTTTGGTTCCCTGAAAGCAGCCCTATGAGGATAAAGATTCACTTCTGATGAAGAACTGAAGACAGCGGTGCATTTGTGCCTTGCAGGTCAGCCTAAAACTTTTTTTAATGAGGAAATACGAAAGCTTGTTGATAGATGGACAAAGTGTCTTAAAAAGCAAAGAGGTTATGTTGAAAAATTACATATTTGTCTTTGAAGTGAATTTAAATAACATCTACAGCCAGACCATACATAATTTTTGACTCACCCTCTTATAAATTATTAATTGTATACTTGTTGATATATTTTTTTCAATCAATTTTAGAAGGAGCCTCCAATGTCAGAGCTTTGTAAGCACATTGGATGCTGTTAAAAATAAATAATCCATTTCAGGATTGTAACAGGAACCTCGCTTTGTATCTGGCCACATCACACCATCCTGCACCCAAGTTTCGATTTTTCAAATATTTGATTCATCTTATAGATCAGCTAGATCGATAGATCACATGAAATGATTTGTGTTGCACTGAATTCCAGAGTATTATCGTTTGCATATTACTCATGTTCTGTTACATAATACAAAGTGCTTGCTCATTCACGCACATATGTACACACACGCACATCAAACAGAACATTTATTGCATTGTTTTTAATTGACTTTGTAACAGTCTTTTAAATGTCAATCACACATGAATGAACTGTTATTATAGTGTTAAAGTTCCTGTAGTCACATTTCTGCCCATGTCTCAGTAACAAGCGCTTGACTAGAAGAAACAGCAATTACAACAACAGAGGGAGTTTGCATTTTCTCCCTGTGCTTGGTGGGTACTCCGGTTTCCTCCCACAGTCCAAAGACATGCAGGCTAATTGGTGTTCCCAAATTGCCCTCTAGTGTGTGAATGCATGAGTGAATGTGGACCGGAGGTCCTACCAATTTTGTGCAAATGGGAATAAATACAATGGTCACCAGTGGCCTTCACGGTCCCTGGTTGGACTACAGAAGTTCCTAGATGGATGATAATATTAACACAGGTAACAGTAACACATTTAATAGTAAAGTATGTACATATAAAAAGATTTTTAAAAAGTATTTGCACACCAAATATTAATTTTATTCTGTTTATTTATAGCCAGTTGTATATAAAAAAAATATATATATATATATTTTATTTATTTATAAAACTTTTACATAATTTATTTATATTTTTGATTTATAAAATACTTTTGCACAATAAAAATTTGATATTTGACATTTGATTAGACTGAACATTGATTATTGATTGTGTTTTCAACATTTCAGCCATGACTTGTAAGTTTTTGTTATTGTTTCACGGCTCCCTCTAGTGGACGTTTGACCAAACTGCCATTTGTTATCTGATGGTTCTTAGCAACACATTTGCCTTTGTAATTACACATACAAGCATGTGATATTTGGTTTTTTGTTTGCTTTTTTTTATTTTTAGTTTTTTTTTATGTCAGGTGACCTTATTAGCTTTGTGCCCACAACATATGTAAATGTTTCCTTCCACAAGTGGCTGTACGAGCCTGTGCTCATGACATCTCAGCTCCTTTATGGAACACAATGGATAAGCTCTTATTTGTTTATCAGAGTCTCAGTAATTGTATAAAACAATTCAAATCTAGTTGTTGAGATTACATATGGGCAAATTATTTAGAATTGTAATGCTGGAGATTTTATTAGACTAATTATTGTCTATTTGAACAAGTTTAAATATTTCAATGTTTGTTTTACAGCTCCCACTAGTGGACATATGGCCAAACTGCTATTAGTCATCTGATAGTTCTTTGAAACAAATGAGATTTAACTCATCTTTTATTATTTACACAAACACATGAGTGATATATAATTTTAAAGCTCATCCCTACAGCAATGACATTATCAGATATTATTAGATTATCACTGAATTATAAGCGTATCTGTAATTATAAGCAGGTGTGTCTACTGCAACATCTCTGTAAGAGTGCAGGAATCTTGAGCAGAAACTGACAGATTCACCTAGAAGAACACACATGAAGCACTCAATCGCTTTATCCTGACCTTTATCTAGGTCACGGTGGAGCCAGAGTCCTGGTCAACACAGGGCATGAGGTGGGAAAACACCCTGGACAGAAAACCAGTCCATCACAGGGCACCATAAACACACTATCACACATCTGTTCATATCTGTGGCGTGTTTTTGGGAGGAAACCTGAGAACCCAGTTAACCAGGTAATTTTGTGTTCTTGAAAAGTTTGAAGACACAGACTGAATAAACCAAAAAATCAGGTTAAGCCAGGAATTTACAGTCACTGAGATGACGTGATTTCATAAAACTTTATTATTATTATTATTATTATTATTATTATTATTATAAATTGCCACTACAAAGTGAACACATGATCTATATAACAAATTGTACCAAGTTTGTGGAGAAATTTTTTTTTTGCCTATTTAAAAGAAGTTTTATTATAAATATTGTTTAAGAATTATGATGATTATGATGAATTTTCACCCGAAGATTTGACTATCCTCTGCAATTTCAAGTAAGAGCTTTGCCTTTCTTTTTAATATTGATTACATACAGGTCCTTCTAAAAAAAATTAGCATATTGTGATAAAGTTCATTATTTTCTGTAATGTACTGATAAACATTAGACTTTCATATATTTTA
>JAQMYI010000038.1:5151033-5184279 GCA_030014275.1 Clariallabes melas | reverse complement strand
TGACCTAGTCGTCTAGACATCACAATGTGGCCCTTGTCAAAATTACTCAAATCCCGGATGAATACCGGTGAACTAGAGACAGGGTCATGGGTGGACAAGGCGCACTGATGTACTGCATGTGGAGAGCAAAGACTGGGCTGTGTAGTTCAATCCAACAGAAGAGCTACTGTAGCTCAAATTGCTGAATAGGTTAATGGCAGGTCTGATATAAAGGTGGCAGAACACAGAGTGCATCAGTGCATTAGGGTTTTAGTGGCAGAAGGGGAAACTATAATGTTTTATAGCTGATCAGTGTGTGTGTGTGTGTGTGTGTGTGTATGCACTGATGAGGAGGTGAGAGAGCTGAAGAGACTAAAGGACTGAAGCTGTGTGCATGTGGTGTCTTTCAGGAACAGGTTCTATAATCACTGGATTAAAGCAACAATGCATCGTTTTTTTTTTTTTCTTTAGGTAGAGATGAAGTGAGGATTACAGTAAGTCCCAGTGCTGTTAGTCAGTGAGTAGTTAAATGGCATTGTGGGTAACGTGTTAACTGTGGGTAACTGATAGTATTGGTGCAAGCTTCTAGAAGCATATGAACTATAAAAATTGTTACTTAAATTTTGCTAAAAGCTTAAAAAGCCAAAAACTATGTAGTGCCCATAAATTCATGTTGCAACATCTTAACAATTTTGCATTTTTAAAATAATACACTTTTTCAGCTTTGTGTCTTTTCATGTGAAATCTAAACTAGCCAAGTTCCATCTGAATGATAATTAAGATCACTGAAAGATTTTAATTAAAAAAAAGTTACAGATGATACATAAAATAATTTTTTATGAAAAATGTATTTTAGCAAATGTGTTTCTTTTTACCTGATGAAAATATAAATGTGTATGCATGTGTACAAAAGAAATGAAGCATGGATCGGGAGCTTTAAGTATAATGAAAAATTGTGTTATACTGTATGATTCACTTTTTCACCTATAGGTGAGGCACTTTTTAGTACCAGTAACATGTGACTTTTGTAAGCTTCATTTCAATAATTATTGCATGCATGTATTGTTTAGTTTATTCCCTTTTCAATGGGATAATTTAAACCAGCCAAATAGGAAAAGACAAGTTTTCCTTCAGACGGCACTCCGTTGGTGGACCTGTCCCGGAGTGTCCCGGTGTGTCCCGGAGTCCCCCACCCGTTGTGTCACTGTTTAGTCTGATGAAGGGTCTCAGAAGAGATCACACACTGCTTTTAGCTTTAATCTGGACCACATGTTCCAGCCTCACACTCGGGACTCATGGGTTAAAGGCGAGGATCAGAGTGAAGAGAGAAAGTAAGATATATATATATATGTTATATATAACTCCATTTGTGCGTTTACTCTATCATTACTCATTACTATTTAACGTCATAATACTTCCAGCAACCTCTTATTATTAGTGTTGTTATTAATTCCAGACTGGATTAATGATCAGAGAGTGTGTATTTCAGTTTGGGAGGAAGTTATTACACTGTATATACATTTTGTATAAACACAAACCTTTTGATGTAGACACAACACTTTGAAGTGTAACTTTTTAACCATGCCGTATGAGAGATTGTAGATTCATTTTAAAACGTTTAGATTATCTCTCAGGAATCTTATGACAAACACAAGTATGTAATAGTTAGTTGTAAATTAAGAAATATTTTATTTATTTATTTATTTATTTATTTATTTATGTATTTGGGTTGAGTAAAGAGTATCACTTGGTGCCTCACCTTTGGCTTTCCAAACAATTAATTAGATGAATTAGATGACTTTGCCAAAACAGCGTCCAAAGTGTGTTAGAGACTCAGACATAAGTGCTAAACTGACTGGGACGTGTGTGTGTGAGAGTGAGATGTAGATCACACTGGGTAAGGATATATGCAATTCCACACGTTGAGGACAAATATCTATATATTCGGGTATATCTAACGTCATATTACTTCCTGCAACCTCTTATTATTAGTGGCATTATTAATTCTAGACCGAGTTAATGATCACAGAGTGTGTATGTCAGATTTGGGAGGAGTGTAACGTTTTAACCATGCCGCATGACAGATTGTAGATTTATTTAAAAACTTTAGATTATCTCCCAGGAATCTTATGACAAATCAAATTAATAAAAAGTTAAGTGAAAATTGAGATATATATATACAGTGGGGCAAAAAAGTATTTAGTCAGCCACCAATTGTGCAAGTTCTCCCACTTAAAAAGAGAGAGGCATGTAATTTTCATCATAGGTATACCTCAACTATGAGAGACAAAATAAGAAAAGAAAATCCAGAAAATCACATTAAAGAATGGATTTAAATAATTTATTTGCAAATCATGGTGGAAAATAAGTATTTGGTCAATAACAAAATTTCATCTCAATACGTTGTTATATACCCTTTGTTAGCAATGACAGAGGTCAAACGTTTTCTGTAAGTCTTCACAAGTTTTTCACACACTGTTGCTGGTATTTTGGCCCATTCCTCCATGCGGATCTCCTCTAGAGCAGTGATGTTTTGAGTTGAAAGCCCATGTAACAAAGAGAAAATGTATATTTTCTCTTTGTTATGTCATGCGAGTATTACATCACGACCCTGTTCAAATCTGATTTGTCTTTGATTAATCTTCCCAGACAGTAGTTCCAGGTTTATTAATGCACATTTTTTATTTAACAAGTTATTGAGAAGTTTCATATACAGTATATATATTTAAGAGAATATACAGTATGTAATCATTGATATGGTGGATTTTCTGTAAAGAGCTGGTCATTTATTATTTACTGCAGTTTCCGGACGGAGCAGGTACCTCATTACAAGGTGTAATTTTTAATTATTAATATTGTGAGAGAGAGTTAAAACAAAGGCTGGCTATGGCAAAACTAAATCAATAATAAATGAATGTGATATATGAGGCATAAAACATGTTTGATATTTTAAATGATGTTCTTTGATGTGCTAACGGTCTGGTTGCATAACACTATTGTGTATACAATACACAGAATTTTATTGTTCGACCGTTATGACACTTTGGCCTTGGAGTACAGATGTGTGTGTCCTTATCTACAGCGATTAAACACCACACACACAGTACCGGCACAAACATCGCTGCTTTCTGTGAGTTATCAGTCTTGTCCAGCCAGAGAATTTAGAGAGATTATGATGGTGGTATATGTGTCTGTGGGGAGGAATTTATGCCACACTGATGTGCATTCTGTTTAGCAGAAGAAATGTGAAACGCTATGCGTTGAATTTCAGTGAAGGACAAAAGCATCACTGTTTGGGCTGCAGTACAATACAAAGTCCAGGACCTTGCTTGACTTCAGGCACAGTGTGGTGATAAGACTCTTAGCCGCAGTAAAATATTTGAATGATGCAAACATTCTAAAGATGGCACGGAGGTGGTTAGGAGCCCACTGCATTAATCCCTTTGACCATTCTGCGTTCTGTTTTTACATGACCTCATGCTGCCCACCTCACCTCTTGCACCTTACAATAATTACATTACAATAAGCATCCTCCGTATTGTCCTGACCTCACTCCGAGCTATTTCCACATTTGTGTTTGGTCTATAAAAGGAGTTCCTGGGAGGCCGGGGTTTCAGATGTGCCTCAGACAGGCAGTCTGATCATGAGTGCATTCGTGTAGCATTAATTATTTAGATTATACAGAGAAATAAACTGTGTTCTGTTATTCTGTGCAATCTTAAGTCCTGGTTTGATCTTAACGCCCCTTGTAGAAATGTGTTTGTGCTTGTAGAGGAACATGATGTGCGGCACAAGGTACTGCATGCTACTGCATGGTTTCTTGGCTGTGCTTGTGCCAAATTTAAATCATCACTCAGTGTAGTACAGAATAGTAATACGCTTCATCTTGTCATGTGTGTATCACTCAGCCTGGTCTGTGTGGTCTGTTTGGAGTTTTTCATGTTCTGAGGGTTTCCTCCGGGTTCTCCGGTTTCCTATAAGCTCTCAAATCATTCCTGTAGAGGGATTCACTCATACAACGATAAATTACCCCAAGGAATAAATGTGTGTTTGTTTGAGTGTGTATGTGTGTGTGCTGCCTTGTGATGGACGGACATCTCTATTCCAGCTGTGAACTCAGTTTTTCCAAGAAACTGAAGACTTACCACCGCCCAGATCAGGAGAAAATGCTTACTGAAGATAAGAATTTTATTGTAGAACAAATCCCCTTTCCCATAGACCTTTGCTCTGACATTTGCTTCAATTACTGTACATCATAGAGTCAAGCCACAAGCAGCAAAAAAAGTCCTTTATGTGTATAGTGTTACATGAATTTGACTCTCTCTCTCTCTCTCAGATGGAACATTTCTCAGTTTTGGAGGACACATGTTGGATAACCTGAAACTGGTCCCTGTGTCTCACAGTAAAACCATCTACGCAGGAGGTCCAGATGGCCTCTACATGTTAAATCCAGGAGAACATCCAACACTCAAGAAGGTAAACAGTTTCCCTGGCATCTCTTTACACTATCACACTCATAACATTTACTAATATTAATACACAGAAGGACGACTTTTGGATGGATTTTCCCAAAAGCACATTAAACACCTGACCTGCCGGTGGCGTCCCGTTTTCTGCTTCACTTGAACTCACACTAGTTCTTGTATCACTTTGGGTTTAGACATTGATGCAGTAGGCAAGCTGACACAGGAAACCAGTAGCACTACGAGAAAAAAAAAGACTATATTAAACCTCTAGACTCATAACACATGATGTATAACTACAGCTTTATTTCCTGAGGATATTAAATAACGTGTTCTGCTTTCTCGGTAGGTTGACGTGCCGATATTTGAACCAGAATGCTCGTCTACTGTAAGTTTCACACATTATGTTAAGTGTACAGATCATTCCTATTTTTAAATCGTTTCTGTAATGTAATATAAGCTGGTTATTATTATACTAAGACAATATTTACTGTCAGATGATCAGATGATGTTTTAATGATGTACAGTAAAACATCTGGGCAGTATACAAAGGGCATCCAAATTAAAACAGGGCCTCTGGTAAATAAAGACATAAAAGCAATCGACATCTACAGAAGACATGAAGCACAGTATGGTGATGATACTCCCAACCACAGTAAAACATTTGAATGATGCAAATGTTTTAAAGAAGGCTGTATATCTGTGAATAGAACACATGAGCTCAGAAAATCGACCCATAACTTGTCATCAATTTGCGGAAAAAGTCACGTGTGTCTGTGGAAACTGTACACACAGTCATTGACCAATACCACTTGCACATTCATTCTGCACAACCAAAAGTCCCGGTTTGACTTGAACAATTACTTATTTACTTAGTTAATTACTTGCTGACTTTTACAAATGGTTGGGAGTTATTGCCACACCCATACAGTCCTGACCCCTGGGATAAGTGCATTAGTGTAGCAGAGGATTATATAGAGAAATAAAGGGAATTACTTTCATAACCGTTATTCTGCATAACCAAAAGTCCCGGATTGACTTGAACGTCTCTCGTAGTTTGTTCATTATTTAGTGACTTTTAGAAAGGGCTGACGCTGTTAAAGTGTTAAGTGTTAAATAAACATCTACCATATCAATAATTAGATGTTTTGTTTTCAATTTTATAACAATTATTGTAGAAATTTAAATAAAACAATAAACTAAGAATTAAGAATTCGAATGAGGCCAGTGATGGTAAACATCTGTGATTTGACTTGCAGCTGGAACTCTTGTCAGATCTGACCAATCAGAATAGACCATTCAGCCATGTGGTATACAGTAGTGTGTTGTCAAACAACATCTGTATGCTTATTATATAAGAAAAGAAGCTGGATAGTTTATAGATAGATAGACAGACAGACTTTATTGACCCCATGAGGGTCTTAAACCCATCTGAAATTATGATGGGTATGCAAATATGACTCATGGTCATATTTTTGTCTGAATGTCGACTCTGGTGTTCAGAGAAGTTCTGCTCTGCTGTGTCTAAACTGTTGAGCAAGCTTTACTTGAATAAACTCGCTTATTTCCTAACCAAAGCTTGTCACTGTGCGCTGTACCAGGTTACGCTGCGTGTGAGTTCAACCCGCCTAACACCCTGGAGCAGAGAAACACATTTCTGCTTTTAAACAGAGATAAAGCATTTTAATCAGTTGTTAAACTCCGGCCAGACGGCCCTCTTCTCTGGAAATGAACAACATCTGGTCTGAATTCTACAGTACGGTGTAAAAGTTTTGAGCCAGTCCTCGTTTGTTCGTATAAATGGAAATTGAATTAAATTATGTAGATTAAATTAAAGAAATGTTTTACTGCAAAGTGCCTGAGGGTATAATTTAAAAACTGGTTGTTTATGTCCGGCCTGATCATCTGTCATCATCTGTTTCTCATTGGTCCATACCTTAAGTAAGATGTCTTTTATGGATGCCAAATATGATTTTTTTTAAAAATGGTCGGAGCTCAAGACTTTTGCACAGTACTTTAAAGGAGACTAAAGAAAGGTATTTTTGTTAGGTGTTTACATCTTTTTATTGAATTTCAGGATTGTGCATACAAAATCTCTCTGTTGAAAGAGGGGAGGAATGGAAATCCACTGTTCATGTGTGGAACCAAGGGCGAAAGCACAAAGTGCTGTGATGTGGTATGTTTATGATTCTCACTCGAAAATCTCATGATGATGCAGGACATAGTGGTGCCGGTCCTTAGACCTACCCGAGACATTTAATATAAAGTTCATTTTAAACAAAAGAAAAAGTGTTTAATTGTTTGTAATATTCCAAATGATATCTTTTGTCATGCCAGAACTCAGAGCACCGTTCCATTGGCTGCTTCGATCTGAATAATCCAACACATATCACACAGCCGTCCTTGCATGTTGGTAAGAAACCTGCATCTATTCACAGGTCAAGCTGCTTATTCTTGCTTCATTCATCACTGTAACCTACTGTGTTGAATACACATGCATTCAGCTTCAGATTTATTTCCACTCTTATCATATTATACAATAAAACTTTTATATGCTTTATACTGTAGTCATATGATAGTCATCATGTCATCACCCTGACCTGATCCCGTGATCATGTGGAGAGATTCTGTTTTGATCAATGCGCTCAGATTCCCATCTCAAACATTACAAGACCTTTACTTTTACAAAAGCAGACAAGCATGGATTTTCAATTTCCCTTTCTAATAATAATAATCTCTTTTAATAACCTACGCTAGTTGCAGTGGACACCTGTCTGTTCAAGCACATGCTATGGTCAGAAATGTGCCCAGTATCTTTACCCTGGCACACAAAAGCAGTTTACATCCTGTGTAAAAAGTTAGCGTATAACTTCTGGAAGCTAATCGGAAACTTTAAGAGTTTTAGAGGTGAACTGAGCTGTGGGAAAAGGAAGTGCATGGAGGAAAGAGATTAAAGTGGCATTCAACAAAGACCTGAACAACATCTAATAAATGTGCCACAGTAGATACAGTGAAAGATGTAAGACTTGGTGAGGAAACATTAAGGCATTGTGCTTGTTATCTGAGCTTTCTGTTTATTAGAATGAATGTTTAACCCACAGGCCAGAGGTGATTTCCATTTGTGTGGGAATAAATAAGATGTGTTTGAAAGTGATTTGATATACATATTTTTAAAAAAATGATGGATGAGAGACTGAATAGTACCTGACGTATTATTTTCATATTACTGTTCCCAAACCTTTCATCACAGGAGGGCTGGATAAGGACGAGGTTACTGTGCTTAGGCTGATTTAATAATAAATCTAATTATTATTTATAATCAACAGCTAGAAATGTTTAAGCAGCGGCAAAGTTGTTGGAATTATTTAGAAATTTAAAACTCTTACCTGCAAGCCAATCAGGTCACAAAGTTAGGGGAAGTGAGCAAACTAAATATGTAGGAAAGTGCTGATTAAAATATAGGCTCGTTAGTGAACAAATATCATGTGCTAGAATAATAAACAAGAACCGTTCAAGTCAAACCGGTACTTATGATGAGGTAAGAACTGATTGATGTTTACAGAAACAGTACAGTGATGAGGCTCTTAGTAAAACATTTGAACGGTGCAAACATTTTAAAGAAGGCTGTACAGTATGTCCTTGAATGACGATCGCGGCCGAGGTGGCCCACTGCAGTTGTTCCTGTGAACATTCAGTGTGGAACATCTAATCCTTGAAAACTTACAGATAGCGTGTTGTCAAATTGCGGACCAGACCCATCTGTCTGTGGGAGCTGTACACACAATCTTTCACCAACACCACTTAGCACATTACAGGAACTCGCCTGGGAGTTATTACCCCATCCCCCGTACAGTCCTGACCTCGCTCCAAACCATTTCCACATGTTTGGGCCATTAAAGGAGTTCCTGGGAAGCCAGGCATGAAGCAGGCAGTCTGATCATGGCTCCAGTGTACTGAGAAAACTTTTTACCCTGATGGTGTGCAAGCACTAGTGAAACACTGGGATAAGTGCATTAGTGTAGCAGGGGATTATATAGAGAAATAAAGGGAGTTTTTGTTTTGATAACTGTGTTGTTATTTTGCACAATCAAAAGTCCCGGTTTGATGTGAACAACCCTAACAAATATAGGTTGACTGAATGCAAAAACATACATTGCCAGGATTTTAAAACACATAAATAAAAACGCCTTGAGCTAAATTTACACAGATATCGCCCTTGAGATATTACCCCATATTTGCTTATATTGCAATTTCTACAACTTAATAATAAATAATAACTAATTCTTAGGGAATATTTAATATTGAGTAATTATGTAAGCGCATGTTAAACATTGCAGTGTGTTACCTGTTTGAGTTTTGGCACATGGCTGGTGAATTCTGAGTGTGTGTCATACACTGTGTCTAATATATTTGTGTGTGTTGTGTGTATTCCAGGTGATTCTCTATATTACACAGTCTCTACTGAGAACAACTATATGCCAGGCCTCTACAGATCTAAGATGGGCGAATACACCTGGCCACCGATGAGAACAACCGGTGAGACAGACACGCTGCATGCAGTAAACTATTCTTACTAGACATTTGTAAAGAACTAGACTCAGGAGAGGAGTTTCGGATCCATGTGCAGAATTTATATTAAATCACAGTCTGAATATTTTAGTGGTTAAGTATGCAGTGTTATTGGCATCAATTAAAACACAAAGGAAATCTAAATATAAGTCGAAAATGGTAGCAAAATCAGAAATGCACAGAAATAATAATCAGGGAAAATACAGCTCAAACAGATTAATGGTAAGACTTCTCAATTAGTAACAGGAATCTCTGCCCTTATATGCTGAGCAAAGAAGGACGTGGACGGTAAACAGGAACTGAACAGCTGACAAAAAGTCAGGAAACACTGACCATTATTGCGTGTGCTGCGTGTGTGTGTGTGGGTGTGTGTGATGGGTGGTTGTGGTGTAGGGGGACCAGGAGGATATTTAAATATTATATATATATATATATATATATATATACACACTTTTATTATTATTATTTTTTACCATTTTATACTTTATACTTTTCGTTCTATACTTTAGCCTTTATCTAGTAAATCTATGTATTTTGCAAATTGATCATCTTTGCATTTTGGTAAAACGTTGCCCTTAAAACAAATACATATATATAAATATAAAAAAAGTATAGAGTGACGTATCCTTTTTTTTTAGCACAACCTAGGCAATATGATGAACTGAATTCTATTTAATTTTAACCAACTATACATGACTGAGCAAAAAATGGGTCACACAGGCAAAAGAAATAGCACAGATACACACGATCACATGTTTTTATGGTTGTTTTCAGTTGTTTCTAGGACCAAATAATAATAATAATAATAATAATAATAATAATAATAATAATAATATGTTTCATTTTGAGAGTTCTACATTTTTGCAACGTCAATCCCATATTCTGGTAGCAGTAAAATGTACATGTTATTAAAGTAATGATAACTTTTGTTCTACCTGACATATCAGAAAACCCAAATGCAGTTTGATGCCTGAAGCCTCCCCATTAACAAACACCATCAACGATGTCATATAAGCACATTATCATCATTAACCTATGCTGTGTTGCTGGCACGTATCTGAGTTTTAATTAGCTTTTAAGATAACTAAACTCATTAAGATCAAAAATGTTTAATCTCTCATTTCAGAGCAGAGGTATGTAAAAATCCTTGGTAATCAAGCCAGTGAGGCACTGGATGGACAAGTGTACTCCTTCTTCACTGAACAGAACCAGAACCAGGACGAGGACATGCCCCTTTGGATACCCCGGGTTTCTCAGATCTGCACGGTGAGCAGTGTTGCCAGAAATAATATTTCCACACTTAATTTTTTTTTATAAAGTTCTGATGTTCTAGAGCAGCAGTGAGGATTGAATGAGATCCTGAGACAACATTGGCATCAAAACAACTCAGATAACAGAGACAATGTTACTGTATGTGCATGTCTTTCTTTCCTAGTGGAATACTCCTTAACGAAACACTCCTAACCAAAGTTTCAAAACAATGTTGATTTCCCAAAAATTCTTTGTGTAATTTGCAACATGTTATGGTCTGATTTCCTTTTCAAAGCCCATTAACTCATCAATGTCATCTGTTCTTGTTAAAGTATGAGTTGGAGAAGGAACTTCTCACTTACAGTAATAAGGAACAAGGGATAATAGATAATTTTCAGTTCTTGTGACATTGTTTTTATTTCATGACATTAAACACCACAGTAGATTTGTTTCATTTCCATTAACCACAAAGGTTTGATAAGCATTGGGGCTTTATTCCAATCCCAAAACTATTCTACTGAATATACACATACAGTATGTTGTACAGAAAGTAGTACAGAATTTTGTTTGCTGGGTGAAAAACCTTCAACCCGCAGTGCAGATTTATCCTGCAGCTGCTATTTATAGTTTTCTTCTCTAATCTCTATAAAGTCCAGTTCAGCTGTTGATTATATTTCATGAACTGTAGAAGTCCAGTTCAAGGCCGTAGGAATACTACGCACATGAGAACAGCTTGCTCTGCCCAGACAGTGGCTAACTATTGCATCCTTTTGCTCTTAGGCGGATCGAGGTGGCACTAAATCAGTGCTGCAGTACCGCTGGACGTCCATGCTGACCGCACGGCTGTTTTGCGGAGATGAGAAGAAGGGTCTCACGTATACAGAGCTCCTGGACGTTGCTGTGCTGGAAGATACAAAATGGGAAAGCACCATCATTTACGGCCTCTTCAAAAATGCCTAGTAAGATAATGCACTGGTCAGGTACTCTGTGTTATTTGCATGACTTATATCTGCAGGATATTTCCTGATGAAGAGAGTCTGAACATTTCACACACTCATATCTGTCGGATATCTGAACTCAATGTTGTGGCCTTTAAACGTGGTACTGATATCATCTGGTGACTAATGTTATTCTCAGGGTTTACCAAGTTGCTCACGTCAGTAACAGAAGAAGTAACAAAACAGAACAAGGCTGTTATATTCATGTAGCAGATAAGCTAAAAAATAAATAAATAAATAAATAAATAAATAATAAAAACCAACCTGTTTGCTTAAAGCTTGTTAAACTTGACATTAACCTGAGGCTAGCTAAGGTTACAATGAGGCTCTGCCGCTGGAGTAAAAGAACATAGCTAGCTAGCTAATTACATTGAAAAAAAATAAAAATGACATATTAGGTTACACAGAAAGAGTTGTATTTGAATACCAAATCTTTACTAGCTAAATAGCTTGCTAGGTTCCTAGTTACAGTACCTGTTAGCATTAAATAAGCTAAGGCTAGTCACAACTAAACACTACCTGACTAAAGTACTTAGCTAGCTCAAAATATGACTTAACATTCCTCTCAGGTTAGCTCACGTTAGCCAACTATACAGTAACTAGTGTTACCAGTCTTTTTTTTTTTTTTTTTTTAACACACACACAGATCTGTCTGTGCTCTGCCATCATACACCATGTGATATGATCCATAATTGCAAGATTTCTTTCTAAATTGTACAATAAATATGATTTCTCTTCACTAAAGTCAATACTGCTAGCTCCTGTCAGGCTACCTTTTGATAGCCACCTGTAGCTAGCACATAGCAGTGACACTTTGGAGGATTTATGAATGTGTTGATTGAGTATAGCCCATGTTAGCTAGCCAGTTACTGTTAGCTAACTAGCTATATGATAAGCCACTATAGCTAGATGTATAAGATGTCAGTTTTAGCATATATTAGTGTTAGTATACATCATTGACGAAGTAGTAAAGAGGTTAAGGCTTAAAATAATCTGATCAGCTTTAACGTAGTCAGTGATATTATTATGTTAGGTTGAAGCCAATGTGCATGTCTGTCTCTCTGCCTAACTTATTAATACAGTAAATATATCTATTTATTTTTAAGGTTGAGTACGAGTACACTCCCTGTTCGGTAACTGGAGCGTGAATCACACGTGAGAAGCAGATCTGAAAAAGATGAAGTTTCGTCTTAAAACGACTAAAGCGCGTTAAAATTCAGTTATACCACTTCAGCACCGTTATTATAGAAGTGAAAATATGAACTAATCCCAGTAAAAATATTCAGTTTAGCTTTTCTAATTAATATCTATTGGTGCAGGTGTTCGTTTACATTGAGCAAGTAGCGCATTAGTACTGTAGCTAATTTTAAAGGAGATTATTAAATCTGTTTAAAACATCACTTTTACTCAACACTTTGATTTCACTTATGGTGCAGGTTAAACTTCAGGCAGATATTTAAGTTTCATAAAATTTTGTCAAGCCAGTTTTGCATAATGCTGTGACATAATCTTCCTGGACGGACATACAGACCTACAGACAGACAGACTGTCTGTGAATATACATGCCCATTGATTAATTTTCAAGATTGAAGACAGTTTTATTAATTTTTTGTGAATGTTTTTATTGATTACTGTTTTTTTGCTCTAGCCAAGGACCACACTAACAGTTTCAGGCAGTGGAAGACAGATACTATGATTAAGCCACTAACACACGCATCCGGTTTTAATCAGGAAATAGTTGTTTAGATAGGACAAACTTTGGCAATGATACCCACTGTGCACACTTTGCATAGCAAATAGTTAAATTGTGTTTGAGCCATGAGTCAACATCACATCTTATACAGTATATCTGTTATTAAAGCTGCACGAGGCAGCTGCTGTATGCTTATTGCAGTATATGTGTTGTGATTATGTTAATAATTAACCACAAGTCACTTCTGTTCTGAGAAATGACCAGTACTTTAATTGCTGATTCAGTCATCTTTTCATTTATGGTGCATGTGGAAGTTAAAGAACTTTCTGATATCTGGAACCTTGTGTTTCTGTCAGCTGTTTCTGTTCTGATCTTTCTATCTCTGTGTCTTTCCCATAGCAACTTGAGAGCCGTGTGCGTTTATAAAATGTCCGACATCATTAACGTTTTTGCGAGCAACAGTATCAAAGATAACACTGAGACTTTTTCACCACGTCCTGGAGAGGTGCAGTACCATGCAGTTAAACAGAAATAAACCACATCTTTATCTCTCCCCCTTTCTTAAACGAGTTCTAACTCTTTTACAGTGTGTAGACAACAGTCAAACGTTATCTCCAAACTTGCTAAAGTTTATGGAACATAATCCTGAGATGAGGCAGTGGATTAAATCTGCCCAGGCCCCTCTGTTGTTCAAGCACCATCACTACACACACCTGCAGGTGGACAGAGTGAAGAGCAGCAAGTCAGGAAATAGCCATGATGTTCTCTTTATGGCTTTAGGTGAGTGGGTTTCTGTTCATCAGAAATGCAATGGTCTTACAGTAACTTGACAGTGAACAAGAAATGCATGCCTCGTGTAATATGACTTGATTAAACAAGAAAAGATGTAGATTAGACATTTGACTCTTGGGAAAATAGGAGTGCTATGTGTAACTTATATAATATGGAGGATTAAGAACCAAAAAAATGTGACTTGACTGGTGCCAAACAACTGGTAATTCCTATACCATGTGAACCCTAATGTACATGACTCAATCTCTGAATAGCTCTGCTGCTTGTGCTGGATTTCCGTTTCCATTCATGGCATTTGACAGACGCCCTTAACCAGAGCAACTGACAGAAGTGCATTGAACGCTCTATGGAAAACCGTTAGGGAGCGTTTTCTTTCTCTTTTAATCCAAGTACTTAGGTCATTAGATGTCATTTGAAGATAGACAGTAACTTGGCAGTTTCGACATTTGGAGGAAGTTCACCTGTGTCCCAAAAGAGTCTTGATGAATGCCTTCCTTATGTGTCACTATGTCACTACGTGACATTTCTCACCTGTGATCTGTGCTTTTGTGGATGTAGCAAACTGGAAGTGCTGTTGAGGTTAATATCCGTGATGTGGTCATAGGTACAAGGGCGCAGCCCAAATGATGAAGACACAACAGTATGACCCGGAGTGTGATATTGCTTTTATAAAAATCTTTTAAAAAAAGATTCCACAAACACCATTTTTTAATCAACGCATTATGATCTGTTTCTTTACTTAACCAGTTATCTTGCGACACCAACACATATCCTTCCGCAACTGGGAGACCTACAGTTAGTGTAATTAACTGGGGTTAAAGTAGTTTTAAATTCTTGAGTATTATGTTGCCAAAGGGTGAGGAGAAGAAACCAGAGGGTGTACATGACTGGTTTTGAATGTGGGTTTTGGCTGGTTTTACAGATTTTAAGGTTTACAGGGCTGTCCACCACCATCATGGTTTATTCTTCTCACCTTTTGGCTCCACAGTACCCATAAGAATTTAAACCTACCTTCACCCCTGTTAATTAAGCAATTTCCCTCTGGGATTAATAAAGTTATTTGAATCTTTGAATCTTGAATTGAATTACACTTACTGTTGGCCGCCAGCTTTGCCAGTTTGCGGAAGGATATGTGTTGGTGGAGGAAGATAACTGGTTAAGTAAAGGAACAAATCATAATGTGTTGAGTAAAAAATGGTGTTTGTGGAATGGTTTTATATAAAAGCAATATCACACTCCAGGTCATGCTGTCATGTCTTCATCGCTCGGGCTGCGCCCTTGTACCTACAACCGCATCACAGATATTAATCTCAACAGCTCTTCCTCTAGTGTGATATTGCTTACGTAGATGCTATTCAAAGGTGCATACACAGGAAAAATATAGATGCATCAACATATTTAAATTAAAGGCAGATTTTCCATTAGGGTGAAATATATAAGTTAAACAAAAAAGAATGGTTAATAATGATGATATGTTTAGGTAGAACTAATTAAATAGAGTGAAGTACATTACGAACATGGGGGAGGGGGTGTGGACGGGGTGGACAGGGTGCCAATCCATCGCAGGGCACACACCTTCACACACTACGGACAATTTGGGAAAACCTAATCTTCATGTTTTTGGGAGGAAACCCACCAAGCATGGGGAGAACATGCAAACTTCAGACCGGAGGTGGGACTCAAACCCTCAACGCTGGAGTGCTAACCACTAAGCCACCATGCTTCCTCCATTCAGTTCTAGTTTATTCTATTTGTATATTATCACAAGGCAGCTTTACAGAACTGTACAGATTCCAAATCTACATTTGAAATCGATACGGTTACCCCCAATGAGTAAGCGAGGGAAGGAAAATGACTTCATGAGAAGATGTAAGGAGGAAACCTTGAGAGGAAGCAACCTCAAAAAGAAACCCATGCTCATCTCTGTGACCCTGGATTATGTGATCATAAGCCTCTTTGTGAAACTATGTACTATAGAGTGAAAAGGGTGTCTTTGTGATAATTAGGACTTGAGTATGAGCACCAGATTCATTTCTAAATCCTAGAGTTGAGGATTGAGTCCCACATTGTGCTTAGTGATTACAGTCTCAGTCCTGATTACCATGTCAGATCTGACTCAGTGACGGTTAAAGTTTTGAAATGACTTATCATTCACTTATTATGAGCAGAGCATACCTGAGTCATCAGGCAGAATACAGGATTTGCTGACCCATAAATCAGTAAACCAAGTGTAAAATGCTACATTTGTTCCTTGTTCACTAAAAAAAGAAGAAGAGGAAGTTTGGGGTTACGCATTTTGTATAATTAAAATAGTGTTCTGAGAAACACATAGGAGGAAAAACATGTTCTGCTTTTTTTTTTTTGCATTGGGTGTAAAGGTGTTTCATCGGGGTCACAGACCTCAGCGTAAGGGGAAATGTGAGGTGTGAGTTCTGCTGATAACTAAACAGGGCATGAAACTTAAAAAACTAAAAGCGTTATCCATGTTTTACCTGAAATAAAAAAGGTTAAATGTTTTATCCTGTATACAGTATGTTTGTGTAAACTGTTCTATTGAGTCTGTTTGGATCTACACAAAGATTGAGTTCCTGTGACTTGTGTATTTTGCCACAAAAGCAAAGTTCTTCTTAATTACCAACTTTAAACGTAACATTTCAATTGAACTACATCCGTGATACTGGTTGTCAGGAAACCTGCTCTAAAGGGCTCGCTGCTCTCTTGGTCTGTGGCTTTATAAAGAAAACCTCAATGTCTATAAATGGAAATCAGTGTGAAACTCAAAAGACCTGTCTGCTACAAAGTGTGATTTTCAATTCAATCATTTGATGTTTCAAACATTCATTCATTTACTGACCAGCTTCAGAAATCCTGGTCTGAGTTATGGTGGGAAAACTGGGTGTGAGGTGGGAATACACGGAGTGGAATGCCACACATGTTGTTGGTCTTTCAGCTGCTCCCTCATCGCAGACTCGCCATCTGATTCGCACTACAATTTGGCACATGTTTTACACCAGATGCCCTTCCTGATGCAATCCTTATATATTTATCTGGGCATAGAACCGGCACTGCATCCAGTGGCGTTGGGTGGGAATTGAACACTGACCTTGCGCATGGCAGGCGAGAACCCTACAGTACCACTGAGGCACACGTTCATAAACATTTTGATTTTGTTTAGTTAAGGATGTTCTTGGGAGAAGAAATGAGAAACCCATAGAGTCTATTGAGTACTATCTACTGTAGGTTGTGTTCTCACCCAGTGTTCTGGAGATATGGGAATAGATATCTGATTAGTGATCCTTAAGGTACCTTAAACGATGAGGTAATGATAGAAGATATCTTAGATGAGAATATACAAGGTTTTCCCAGAAAAAGATTTGTGCGACATCTATGTAACCTGGCAGCCAAGGAGAGTGGACTGAACTGATCGTGGTTAATCAATGACTGCATCACATTTTGAATTTAGCTTGATCATTCCTCCAAGGAAACTATTCGGATGATTCAGAAGTGCAGTGCAAATAAAAGTGTGGCACAAACACTTGATGGGCGAGAATCTGTTGACATTGATCCACATTTTGGATCCACCTTCTGGAACACGTACGGGCTGCAATCGATAAAGATCTGCGGCTGACATTGCGAGAACCGGAAGCGTAATTAGGAGTTTATTACATGTACAGGGGCTGGATACTTTCTAGACAGATATTGTGTGTACTATAAATAGAAAAGATGTACTCGTCATGATACTATGCCAGCTACAAATAAAGGTACCTTTATTTGTGAGAATGCAAGGTGATAGTTAGATTTGCCAGATAATGCAGTTTATTGAAAGCTCAACAGTTGGACAGCAGGTTTCTCTTGTTTTGCGCTGGATGGCCCCAGTAGCACAATCGCTCACTGGCATAATTGCTCACTATACCGCTATATCGCTATATCCTGTATCCTGTATCTCGGGAGACTTGGGGAACAAGGCGGGGTACCCCCTGGACAGGATGCCAGTCCATCACAGGGAACACTCTCACACCACAGGCAATCTGTAAACGCCAATTAACCAATTAATGTCTTTGGACTGTGGGAGGAAACCCACCAAGCACGGAGAGAACATGCAAACCCCATGCACACAGACCCGAGGCGGGAATCAAACCCAGAACCTGAAGTGCAAGGTGACAGTGCTAACCACTACACCACCATGCCACCCTGGCACAGTTAATCGTTCAGAATATTAAAAACTGAAGTGATTATGCAAGGTCTGTTTGTTTTAAAAGTCAAATGAAGACCTATTGATGCCATCACCCAGTGAACCTATTGTGCCATCAGACAGTCATAGATGACCTTCTCTGTCAAAGATCAGCAAAATCAAAGATCATGGTTGTGTGAGATATATATATATATACTTTGTGACTCAACGCATTTCACAGTTTTGCCTTGATCAGCTGTCTCATGATATGCTGCTTTTAGCACTTTTGCCTTAGGATGTGCAATTTTTGAAAAATAATCAACGTCATGTTGGTACCACATGTCAGGTTGCATCACAGACTCCTTGATCTTTTCTATTCAATTTCCAAGTCAAATCTTTATACCCACCCCAGCAAACTGAAGCTTTTTTCCTTACTAACAAGTGGTTTTCTTATGAGCACGCAGCTGTTTAGTCTCAATCCTGTGAGTGTGTGTGTGTGTGTGTGTATAGAAATGATTATACTGTACTTTAACGATTTAGCATAGCTCTGATTTCTGCTGTTGAGTCTTTGAATGATGCAACTTGCTATTTATGCTATTTATGGATTTACAGACCTCAGACATGTTTATTTCCTCAGTCTTTGAGGCTGTTGAAGCCTGTGGATGAAGACAGATATCCAAACCACTAAATATGTGTCCCTCAAGAAATGTAATTTATCTGAAACACTCCAAAGCTTTACACGTGACACTGATGATATGTAACAACTGTGAAGCTAAAATGAACACACTCATCTGTGTACTTTAACCGGATGAACTTCTTTACACACTTACGGTTGGTTAGCCGTGTGTAACGTGGTTCTCCAGTCAGAGACTAGAGACAATCTGAAGTAACAGAAGAACAGAACTTCCTCTGGTTCATCATGCGGCAAGGAAGTTGTGCAGTAGTTTGTACTGTTTGTACGGTTGTACTTTACTGCATGAAAATGTTGTTACTTGATTTTAACAGGGAGTCATGGAGGTGCGTAGCGTTGTCTTTTACACAGCTCCTCTAGTTCGATCATGAGCCCAGAATACTGATGTGAAGTTTTCAGGCGTGTTTCTTTTAGGTTCTCTGATTTCTTTCCACTCCCCAAACACGCAATTACAGTACGTAGGTGAAATAACTATAAGGGTCTGTGGTCAGTCTGTGTCCCCCCCCTCCTCTCTTCTCAAACCTGAAAGTAAAATCTTTTTGTGAATTAAATCATCAAAATTTCCAAAGAGGTAAAAAAAATCTAACACTAAACCACATGTAAGGGTTGACTAGTGGGGAGGGGGGAGGGGGGGCAGTATAAAACGCCTGTGGGTGTGCTGTTATAAGAAAATAATCAGTGACATGGTGGAGTTACTCTTATGCACTTCATCCTGGCCTTTCCAATATTAACAGTGTTTCAGAACTCAGCCATCAATGTTTACTCGGCAGAACTGACAGGCTTGTTTTTGTAGTTGTGTAATGTAGTGAAACATTATGAAACGTTAATTCCTGTTACAGGGTTTCTCTACCGGTCTCTCTTTTCTCTCTCCAGATTTATGATGGCTGAAACGATGATGCACTGTAGATATCACTATAAACTATGTCCCAATTCACACTTCTCAGATATCATATGTCATCATGTCTTATTATTTTTACACATTTTTTCATAATGACAAATTTCCTGGAAATTATATTCCTCATTGTTTATTTTAAACTTCATTCTTTGCTTACAAAAAATATGTCTATAGTCCTTAATTCATCTTCTATACCACTTATCGTGTACAGGGACTTTGGGGGATTGGTCCCTATCCCAGGAGACTTAGGGCATTAAGGGAGGGTACACCCTGGCCACAATTTGGAAATGCCAATTAGCCCAATCTACGTGTTTTTAGACTGTGGGAGGAAACCGGAGTACCCGGAGGAAATCCACCGAGCACAGGGAGAACATGTAAACTCCATATACACAGACCCCGAGGTGGGGATTGGACCCTGAAAGTGCTAATCACTACGCCACTGTGCCATTTATAGACAAAAGTATTAGTCCAATCCTGTTAATTATTGAATTCAGGTGGTTCATTCAGGCCCTTTATCCCCAGTGATGAGCAATCTTAATGCTTCAAGACATCTTGGACAATGCTATGCTCCACTAAACTTTGTTGCAACAGTTTGGATAAGACCCTTATCTCTTCTTTTCTATAAATACATGGTTTGATGAGTTCGGAGTGGAAGAACTTGACCGGTCCTAACACAGAGCCCTGAGATTGTGAGCCAGGCCTTCTCGTCCAAAATCAGCGTCTGGCCTCATAAATACTCTACAGATTGAATTCCCACAAAAACACTCCAAAAACTTGTGGACAGTCTTCCAAGAAGGGTAGAAGCTGTTATAGCTGCGAAAGGGGGACTGACTGCATATTGAAGTGTATGTATGTTGGATACAATATAACTGCAGGTTTGGCCAAATACTTGTTTATACATGCCTTGACCAACACTGTGGTTTAGCGGTTAAGGCATTGAACTGCTCATTGGAAAGTCACAGGTTCAAACCCCAGCACCACAAAGTTGCAACTCGTTAACCCTTAACTGCTCGGATGTATAATGAGATGAAAAAAAGTTGTGCGGGATAAGGGCGTCTGCCAAATGCCGGAAATGCAAGTACAAGTTGATTGATTCTAAAGACCATCACATCTCATGACTGATTTGATGACATAATAAAAGGATATCATGATATTATTCCACTGTAAGGTCGTAATGGCCAGCTCCATAATAAATAACAATACAGTAAATACTGCATACATCATTCTGCACATGTGTTTAAGGACTCAAAAGAGGAGTAATTAAAGTTTTGTTTCCTCTCCTTAGAAAATGGCAACGTCCATAAAATCCTGGAACAGAATAACGAGCCCTTCATCATCACAGAGTACGAGGCCATCAACAGGACACACATCACCAGCATGCTGCTCGACCGCGCTACAGTGAGTAACTCCGACTGAGAAATATCTCTGAGCTGTGGAATGCTGGGAAGATTGCATTTCTCAAATTTTATTCATATCATAGAGTGATCATTTGGAGATTTTATTCAGCTTTTGACTTCCGTATTCGTCATAGCAATGTCTCGTTCAGGAGATAAATTTTTTATGACGTTTCTTATTACGTGCCCGAGTTATGATTCTATTGTTATTATCATCTCATCAAAATACCAGGAACTTGATATGCTGATTCAGAAAATGTTCAATGCAAGTTTGATTTCTCTTAATGTAATGTTACTTTATGTGTGTTATGTGTGTGTGTGCGTGTTTGTTTTTTTTTTTTTTTTCAGGTTTGCTTTTAAATTTCGATTTCTTTTCCAATTAAACGTGGGTTTATGACCTTTTTATCCACACAGACTGGATGCAAATGACGTGTTTGATAGACTGATGTCTACTTTCAGAATGAGTAGAGCCAGGAGAAGACACGTAGTGTACTGTAGATTAGCATTGTCTCATTGAAGTTAGCATCAATCCTACTTTCACCTCCAGTCGATCTCTGTGTACGCTTTCTCTGCATGCCTTGGTGTAGGATGATCGGCATTTCCAAACTGTATGTGGGTGTGTGCTTGTACCCGAAGGCGACGGGTTGAGACCCTGCCTTTTGGCTTAACCTCGTGCCCTAGGATAGTCTCCAGTCTCCTGTGACCCTACAGAGAATAAACCCTGTAGATAATGGATGGATGAAGGAATGGATAAATGCATGTACCGGTACATCTTGCAAGACTTCCTCTGAGATGCCTCTCATCCCCCTGCGGCACTTCCCCATACCTGAACTCTGTGATTGACAGCAGTGGCAGTATGGCCCGTCCAATCCAAAGAGCACGAGGCAGGGGTAGCTTAGAGGTTACGTTGTGACACTGCTGATCAGAAGATCCACATTTCGAGCCCTTGTGCCAATGAGCTGCCACTGTTGAACCCTTGATCAAGGCACTTAACCAGATACAATCGGGTGTCAATCTGACAACCCGGCCCTGTATTCATGACGTGCGTGAATTCATTACCTTCTTTACCTTACATTACCCAGAGAGCATTATCACGACACACACACAAATGCAAATGTGTTATTTGTTTATCAGCATTTGATCTTTTCCTATTGCATGGCCTGCTGCACACTAAAACGGACTCGGGCAATTCTGTGCTTGTCTTCTTCCTGCAGAAAAAACTTTTCGTGAGCTCCAGCAGCGAGGTGATCCAGATCGACCTGAATAACTGCAGCGTGTACGGTAACGACTGCGACTCGTGTGTGATGGCCCGAGACCCGTACTGCGGCTGGGACTTGGACAAGTGTTCAGCTAGCTATAGGTACATGCTGAAACATCACACACACACACATCGAATTTCTTAGAAATTAGGCTTCAGAGTCATGATGTAGATCATACTAAGCAAATATATGTTTATATATGAGTATATATATACTGTATAGGGCTGCAGGGTTGTGGGGTCTATGGCTCAGGGGCTTTACCACATCACACGCAGCACTTGCAGCGCATTGCCGTGCATGTCATAGTTTCAGAAAGGATGTTACATCAGTGCAAAGTGTAAAGTTGAAGCAATATCCCTGAACACAGAGAAGATTTCTCAAACTGGTGCAAGACGAGTTCGTTGTTCCAGTATATTCGTGCTCTTGGGTAACCTGAGCGAGCTCACGTGCACGATTTGCATGAGTTCTCAACAAACAAGAACAATTTCACTTTGCATGTCGCAAAAAAGCAAGCTGTTAATGAAAACGAACTTTGATGACTTGTGAATGTCCTGAAGATGCACTGCAGGGTTAATAAAGAAGTTTAAAATGGTGCAAGACTCAGTTAGCCCCAAACTGGCCAAAGCAGCATGTGAAGAAGAACATGCAGTAAAACCACAACTAGATGCTAGTTCACAGAAATGCCGCAAGCGCTGAGTGAAGAGAACAAGTTTGTACACTAATATTTGTTTTGTGTAGCAACAGAGAAGATGGCAATCGGTGTATAGTATCTCTAGTATAGATTTACATGAAAACATAAATGGCCGCTTTTTTGATCTGCCTGGTCTTGGGGTCCACACTGTATAAATTATAATAATTCAATGTAAAACATTACCTACTGAGCAAATAAATTGGCAAGTCAAATATTTGGTGAGTCAAATATTAACTCTTCTGTAGAATTAGTTTCATTCAACTCAAGTCAAGTAGACTTTTATTGTCACTTCAATCATATACAGTTAGTACACAGTGAAACGAAACAGTGTTCCTCCAGGACCGAGGTGCTACATACAACATAAATGAACAGACACTAACTAGCTAACTAAGAAACCTAATTAGCTGGCTAGCTGAGACAAGACAGATTGACATGACAACATAAATGTACATATATTAACCAAAAACCTCTTTTAGAAAAGACAAATACATCATTTTCCACATAGTCTCCTTGCTTTTTAATACACATAGTCTGGCGAAAGCTATCGCATTCCCTTTCCAAAAAATGTTTACGGCTGAGCTGCGAGCCACACGAGAATGCACTGCTGTCTTCACGTCTTCATCAGAAGTGAATCTTCGTCCTCATAGGGATGCATGCTTTCAGGCGACCAAACAGGTGAAGGTCTGATAGCGCGAGATCAGGACTATAGGGAGGACGCTTTAACACCTCAAAACATGGAGACAGTGTGGGCAGAAGTGTGCGGACAATGTGCATCGTCATGTGAGATCACGTCGTCTTCAGCTCTTCAGTAAGCGTCTCACTGTTACGAGTGCTGTTGATCGTTGAACCTTTTTCCTGATGATGTTCCAATACTTCTGGCCCTTGAGATGAGAATCCCAGAAAACTGTAAGCGTTGATGAATTTCCCAGCTGATGACTGACTTTTGGACTTTTTCTCAGTTTGAGATTGAGGATGTTTCTGCTCCAGACTCGTGATGAATCCGTGTCTCGTCACCAATCATGATTCTCTTTAAGAAAAAAAGCACAAAGCACTTCCCCGAATTGTTTTGACACCGGGAACACCCTCAGACCAGAAAAAAATTAAATAATTACAATGCATGCCGCTCAGCGTTTCTTGCTAATCACAAGTGGAGCGTCCATTTTTGTTCACACTGCAGTTACAAATGAACTGATGTAACACGGTGACACGGGTAGAGAGTAGCCTTGAACAGAAAGCGACCGGAGTTACGGACCATTTTTCACCTTACTCTCTGATTCCTGCCTTGTATGTGTGGAGTTTCCGTGTGTACTCTGGAGGAAAGGGTGTTACCTCGCCCAGTGCCCCGGGTCCTCTGGTGGGAATAATATTATTCCATATCACATAATGTTAGAAAAGAATGCAGTATTGTATTGTCTTAGGGGGAGACGTGTTGGTGGGGGACGTAGTTTCATTGCTTTTGATGCGACACCTTTTGCACACTTAGAATTCACACCTTTATTTAAAAATTTCCTTGCACATTTACCACACTTGCTTGCTCATTCTGTCCCTGACACACACACACACACACACACAACTCCATTGCAACCCACCCGCATACCTGACTCTAATTAGACTAAAGGCTTCTTCCTAACGCCTACATACACGTATACATACACCTGCGCTAACCGTTATTTGAATCAGAGGGTGTTTGTGGTTTTGCTCAGAGAACATCACCTCCATAAAGACAGAAGACATGATTAATATCCTGTATAGCATCAGCAGGAATTATAGCATGGGGCGTTGTAATGCGCTACTCTGTTGCATAAGGAATAAAGCATAATAATATGGAAATATTATTATAAAGCAGGAATAACTTAAAGCTAAAGCATGCCGTGTTACCGTTCTCCACGGAGACTTGATTATTTTACTATTATTTAACAGACAAATCACAATTTTTCGTATTCAGTTGAAGTTACATGTACAGTTGAGGAATGTGTGAAACAAGATAGTCCCAGTTCTTACTTACATCATAGCAGCTGGTCCCTCACCACTGACCCATGGAATTATAAAGTCCTGCTGACGCTGGAGACTTCTTCCATGAAATGTCTCCTTACGTGAAACTTCTTATCAGCCATTATGCATAGAAATAGCTTCTTCTTTTTTTTTTTTTATCTTCTGAAAGAGCGGTTACTATGGAAACAATATTGTATTACAACAAGCGCTTTATTCATCACCACCTTCTGACCAATCAGATTTGAGAATTCAAAAGCACTGTGCTGTAATGAGGGATGTAAACCCTCTTTATTCCTCTATATACTATACTGCTACCCTAATGCATGTATCCCAGTGTTTCACTAGTGCTTGGATACCATGGTTGCTTGGTTTTCTCATTGCCATTATCTGAAACGCTGGCCTCCCAGGAACTCCTGTAATGACCCAAATGTGTAGAAATGGCTTGGAGTGAGGTCAGGACTGTACGGGGCATGTGGTAATCGCTCCTGTAACGTGCGAGTGGTGTTGGTAAATGAATGTGTGTACAGTTCACACGGACAGATGCGTCTCTTCCACAAGTTAACGAGAAGTTCGAAAAAAAAAGCAAAAAACAGCAGTGTTCTCTTAATCACATCATCACAAGTCCTGGATTGACTCGAACGCCCCTTATAGAATCTTCATAATTGACTATAAAGGAGTGACTGTTTTTGAGTGAAATGTGTTTTCCTCTGAATTGTTTATTGGAATCAGATCTAAAGTCTAACTCTTCGTGCTCTTTGTTTTCAGGATACAAGATGTGATGAATGGAAGCCACACTATATGTCAAAACGGTACGTCTGTGTTTGTGTGAGTCTGTGTGCATGAGTGTGTGTGTGTGTGTGTTTCCGCTTCATACCTACTTCATGCTTAGTAAATTACACTCTTGCTAAATTCAGGGTGTGTTCAGGACACAAATAAATGCACGCATCACTCAGCAGAACTGACGTTGCACAATCAGTGTTTAGTTCTGTAGGAATTCCTTGAAACACACCCACAGTCAACTCGACAGAGATCAACTCGAGTGTATGAGCTAAGCGTGAAAAAAACCTAAAACACTCCTATTTCCCTTAACGGATGCTTAGACACATGAAAACTTAAAAAAAAAAAAAAAAACGATCTCGCATATAGAGTGCCTTGCAAAAGTATTCATACCCCTTGAACCTTTTCACATTTTATCTCGTTACCACCACAAACACAAATGTATTTTATTGGGATTTTATGTGGGAGACCAACACAAAGTGGCACATAACTGTGAAGTGGAAGGAAAATAATAGAAGGTTTTAAAAATTTGTATTCAGCCCCCTTTACTCCGATACCGCTAACCAAAATCCAGTGGAACCAACTGCCTTCAGAAGTCACCTGTGTGTAATTTAATCTCAGTATAAATACTACAGCTGTTCTGTGAAGCCCTCAGAGGTTTGTTAGAGAACATTAGTGAACACATAGAATCATGAAGCCTAAGGAACACAGCAGACAGGTCAGAGATAAAGTTGTGGAGAAGTTTAGGTTATAAAAAAAATATCCCAATCTCACGGAGCGCTGATCAATCCATCATCCGGAAATAGAAAGAGTATGGCACGACTGCAATCCTTACCAGGACATGGCCATCCACCTAAACTGACAGGCAAGGAGAGCATTAATCAGAGAAGCAGCCAAGTGGCCCATGGTAACGCCGCGGAGATCCACAGCTCAGGTGGGACAATCTGTCCTCAGGACAACTATTAGTCGTGACCTTTATGGAAGAGAAAGCCATTATTAAAAGAAAGCCATGAGAAGTCCTGTTTGCAGTTTGCGACACGTCATGTGGGGGGGACAGCATGTTCCAAACATGTAGAAGTAGGTGCTCTGATCAGACGAGACCAAAATGTAATTGAAAAAACCCTTTGTGCCACCTTTGTGGGTGGCGGAAAACTAACACTGTGCATGGTGGTGGCAGCATCGCGTTGTGAGGATGCTTTTCTACAAACGGTGTTTCTACTCAGGGGGGTGGGGGGGGCGGGGATGTGGGGCTGAATACAAATGCACGCCACAGATATTTATCTGTAAAAACAATTTTGAAAACCATTTATCATTTTCCTTCCACTTCACAATTAATGTATGTGCAAATCTGAGGCACACCTAGAATAAATAAAGACAAACAAGACGACCTGTTAATTTAAAGACTAAATGGCACTACGCACTACGGGGAACTGGTTTCCTACACTGAGACTGTTGGCATGAAAAATATTATGAGTAAACAGTCAGGTCATGTGACACTACCCGAAGTCATGCAGCATTTGCACAACAAACAAGATGTCCCTCGGTCATAGGACTCCTCAGTTAAGTCACCTGAGAGACCGGTACATTATATTATTGCATGGTTGTCAGTTATTGACATTCTGGATTAGACCCTTTTTTTGTCCTCACTTCTGTTCTCATGTCCTTGACTGTCTGTTGTTTCCTTCACAGACCCAAAGACCAGCATGTCCCGGAAGGATGGCCATAAGGACTCTGTCATCAGAATGTCTCAAGACTCTAAATTCTACCTCAAATGCCCCATGGAATCCCAGCATGCCTCATACACTTGGGAGCGCCAGGGCAGCACGATGGCGTGTGTCTCAACTGATCAGGACTGTCTTTTACTGATCGACAGCATGAGCGAGAGCGACAAAGGAGTTTATAGATGCATCGCCACAGAGAACGGATATGAGAGAACGATAGTCAGTCAGGAGCTGCAGATGAACGCAGCCTCGGAGACGAGAGCGACTAGTAGCATACTAGCTGTAGCCTGCATTCTGGCTCTGATCTCTGTCATCTGCTAGCACTGTGTGTGTGTTGGTCTTTCAGCTGCTCTCGCCAAGGGGTCGCCACACCGGTCCATCCGGTCCGCACATACAAGCTTGCTCAGATTTTACGCCGAATGCCCTTCCTGACGCAACCCTCTCATTTTATCTGGGTTTGGGACCGGCGCTGCATCCAGTAGCACTGTTTAGATATTTCTCAAGCGCTCATCTTCCTGTTCCTGAGTGACCACATCACTCAGCATTTGTTAAACCCGAGCTGCATTACCTGACCCACGAGACTTGAGAGAGACTGATTAAAAAACAGAACTATATGAGTCTATACATGTGACTCCTAATGAACTGCAACATAGACCAAAATATTTTATACTGTAAAAAAGAAAGATATTGTGATATTTATGACTTTATTTTTTACTATACATGTAATAAAAGTAATTATATTACAGTGTGTATGGAACGGGAATGAGTGTGTAGCACAGCCAGCATGGGTGCAAGGTGAGGCGACGCAAGGTGCTTGGGCCCGCTCATCGCTGCTCGCAACCATATTTCATCAAGTTGTTTTTTCATAAGCATTCGTATGTTTGAAAAGTCAGATGAAAACGTTTATTTAAAACTAGTGTTAGTATACGTCATTGACGGGTCAAGAGTTTATAGAAATAGTTAAAAGGTTAAAGCTAAAAATAATCTGATGATCTTTAATGTAATCAGTGATATTATTATTATTATTTCAGGTTGAAGCTCACGTACATGTCTGTCTGTCTGTCTCTGTCTAACTTATTAATACAAAAAAAAATCATATTTTGTAAGGTTGAGTATCTTACACCTTGTTTATGTTAAGTTGTTCTTATTTATAAAAGTTTTTCTTTTCCTGAGGTGTGTATACACCTTTTTTTTGGCTGACTCTGTAGGTTTGTATGTTGATTAATCTAACGTTAATACTTTTCTATACCGTATAGCTACTCATACTGTAGGTAGGAAGTTTTACTGTGAGCACTGTAATGTAATGTCGATTTGATGTCACTCTGTACTTATTCTGTAGGAATTTGGAATAACTTGACTCATCGGTTCAGTTGCATTTCATCTTAGAAAAAAGAAGAAGAAAGATAAAAAATGCACACCATCTATTTTTCCAAGAACGCTGTATAAAATGTATAATAATTACTTGATTATTAGTTTTGAACCAAGTACGAGGTTTATACCCGGTCTTAGTCTTAATCAGGATCGACACCATTATGAAATCTACAATGTTTAAAATGTTGAAAGCTGTAACCTGATTGGTGTTTCACTTCTACGTGAGTTGATTTTTCTGGGAAGTGGCCGCAGATAGGAACTGAAGTTGTGATCAGGGAAGTGATGCTAGGTCAGAACACACACACACACACACACACTGTAGGATTGATCTGAGGATCGGTTAAGCCAATACAGGACATGTTCAGCTGTCTGGAGCTTTCTGTTCTAGTGTGAATGTACTGTAGAACAAGTCTGAGTCTGAAATGAAAGAGGTTACAAAAAAAAACAGGAAACGAGGATGAGGAGGAGGGAGTAAGAGCCAGATAAGGTTATTACTCATGACTTTTAATGACTACTACTGTATATGGCGAGTTCAGATTAATCCTGGACAGCTCAGCTCTGGGATAGATTAGGTTTTGGTTTAATGTGAAACATAATCATCCATAAACAAAAAGAAAGAAATTCCTTGTAAGTAACAGTATATGAGCGGAAGTAATGTGTATTTTTACACTTTTGAGGTTGTGTAAATATGGATGTGAGAGCAGAACACACCCACATTCGGATATCATTTCCTTTAAAATCTTACGAAACTTTAAAATAAGCCTGCTTTCAATATGTTTATAGCCCAGACGGAGCTCTGCGGCCAGACTACATTTTTTTGCGAGTGGGATTTTTGTGGTGTGAAGACGATGAACGGTGCTGAGAACAACGATGATTAAAACGATATTTTGGTGAACAATGACCCCTATGTCATGACCACAGGCCTGCACAGTCACAGTAAAAAGAAACATCTGCTCTCATTCTTATTCTTTCAGCACGGCTAAACAAAATAGACGCATAAATTGTCTCCTTGCTGTCTCTCATTAAGACAGTATGTATGGCCGAAGAAAAAGTCACACACTATGATATCGTAAGAGCTGTGATCACACACACACAAACACACACTGTGGTGTCCAGTGTGATATATGAAAATGATTCCTCATGCTCCCAGAACCACTCTTTCACACTCTTGAGTCCTGGAATACGGGCGTGACATCAGGGAAGGACAAACTCTGTAGATGTGATAACCTGGTCATCTTTCAGTACATTCAGGTCGTCAGCTGACTTCATTTTATTGCCGAATGACGTAAATGCGCATACTTTCACATAGATTTTCCAACTGTCCATTTAAAATGATGTAACTTCACTAAGCAAAATAATGTGGTTAGTCAAGATTTTTTTTTCTCCCCCAACCACATTATTTCACTATAAAGATGCTGTCAGTACAGTAATACACTTCCTGTTTTTATAATGTGTTGGAGAGGTCCTAACCTAATTAAAGTCATGTTTATTTATTTTTTTTGCTTGAGGCAGGACCTTCAGAAATGTGGTGACGTCATTGTGACGCAGAAGCCCCGAGGCGTGTTTAGAACAGAAGGGGGCGTGTCCGAATGAAGCTTCCAGGCTTGTGTCGGTTCCCTGAGTGTCACGTGACTGAATCATTATATTGGACATTTTCGTTCGTAAATTCATTCAAGATTCAGTTTTTTTTTGTTGTTGCAAATTTCACAATGAGCTTTACATTTACTTCTTATATAATATATGAAGAAGGAAAATGCATCCACACACACAAAAAAAACTTTTTGGCTCGCGATGTTACGATGCTTTAAAATATTCGTCCACTAGATGGCAGTACAACGAGCCCCTGAATGAAGCTTCATATGAACTGAGAAACTGAGGCTTCATCCTCAGTACAACTACAGAAATGTTCACTTTCTTTAATGTATTTTTTTTTTTTTTTCAGTCAAGGCAGTGTATGATCACATTTTTAGAAACTATGACTGAAAACATTATGCATAGTCATTATGTAGATCATTCATATTCTGTACTGCTTTATCGTGTACAGGGTCACCGGGGGATTGGAGCCTATCCCATGAGACTGTGAGGCAGGGTACACCCTGGACAGGGTGCCGATCCACTACAGGAAATTTGGGAACACCAATTAGCTTAATCTGCGCGTCCTTGGACTGTGGGAGGAACCCGGTGGAAACCCACCAAGCAGCACAGGGAGAACATGCGAACCCCATGCACACAGACCTCGAGAGGTGGGAATCGAACCTGGACCCTGGAGGTGCTACCGTGCTAACCACTAAACCAACCTGCTGCCTGCATTTTATAGAAAAATTCATAGATTTTTTTTTTATTATTATTTTGGTTGCGCTACATCATAAATTTGGCCCTGGAAGAGGTTTTATATAATATATATTTGAAATCAGGAAACGTGTTTATGCCCATTCTGTACAAATTAAATAATTTTTTAAAAGGACGTGATTTTTTTTTTAAGCACCACATTTACTTTTAGATTTATTTCCATGATAAATCTTTGTCATAAAAAAACTTATTTTATTTTATATTTTTTCCCCTACAGTATATCCTCATCCTCAGATGAATGAAATCATGACACACATCAGACACCAGATTAAGATATAATGTAAAACTTTATCATAACTGTAGACGTGGAAAGCCCTGAGAACCACAGATTTAATATTACTGATGTGAACAAACCTGAACGTAAAAAAAAAAAAAAAAAATCAAAACATTTTTTTTTCTCTTTTTCCGGGAAACAAAGTGCTCCACTTTCGAATACAATCAGCACACACCAGTTTAACAAGCATTCACATGGGTCTTGTCCTAAATCTCATTTTAATTAGAAGAAGAAATAAAAACCAACATCAGTAATATCATCGTTATAATTCTATCAATTATATCAAGAACATCGTTAGAATATAATAATAACAACAGTACAAAAATATGCACAAAGACCATTGTTCAGTTTTCTGAATTGAGCTTTAGGCATTAAAAATAAAAACTGATAAATGAATTAAACTAGAAGACAAATGAGGTATTCCATAAAGCACTTGCATATGCATGTATAATACACAGACAGATGTGGAGTTGAGGTGAAGTGGTGAAACAGCTGCTGCTGACATTCCTGAGTGATAAACGAGAGAGGACGAAGAGGTGACTGCTTTCGACAGGCCCTTGCTGACTCCCCCACCCCGATGACGTGGACGTTTCGAGGAGTGTGTAGTGTGTAGTGTGCAAAAAAGACGATTAGTCAACAGGAACACACTCAACCCTGAGGACAGCAAGATCACTGTGGATCGACTCACATCATTTATGAGTTACAGTCAGACTAATCAGATTTATTATCACTGCTGTATATTTGCTGAATTAAAAAGGGGCGGAGTCTCAAATCTTCACCAATCCGATACGGAGTATGACGACGTGTTATGAAATTTTATGGTGTTTACATTTATGTCAGAGGACACGGAGTCTCGGATGATGTTTTGTACACATTCCTGATCTGAAGCTCCACCTGAACATGACACTGGATGTAACGAGCAGGATGTAGTCGTGACTGAACCGCTGAAGCATTTAGCGATGAAGAAATAAAAGTACCTTAACAGATTAGGCCAAAAGTCTCGTCTGACTAAAGTAACACGATTACGTCTTACTCAACAACGTGTCTCATCATTTATCAGACATTTCTACATCTCTATACATTTGAGACTGCAATGCCTTCTGGGATTGAGTGATCCTTTTAAGCCGTTTCGCCTACGGGGGGCGTCGATGTTAACGCCTGCAACCTGAGAATTTTGTGAAACTTATCAGATGGTTGTTTTGCCAATCGCCATGACAACAATCGTGATTAGGATCGTGAAACGATCACGCCTCAGACGTTTCCTGTAACTAAAGAAATCTGGCTCTGTAACGGTGATGTCAGTGTCGGATCACTCGGGATTGAATGATGTCACTGTATTTCTTTTGAGACTGCAACCCCTTTTTTCCCCATTATGTCTGATGAGGATTTGATCGATCAGGATTCGCTGAACTAAAGTCCTGGTGCATCTGCAGGAGGAGGCAGACGAGGGCGTGTTTCAAAAACAGTCAAGCAGCTTCTCCCTCTCTCTCACGCACGCACGCACGCACGCACGCACACACACGCACACACACGCACACACACGCACACACACGCACACACACGCACACACACGCACACACACACTCACCCACCCTCCTCACATTATATATTTTTTAAAGGGGTCATACGGTGCTACATGCACTTTTTCAAGCTGTTTGGACTGAATTGTGTGTTAGGAGAGTGTGTACACAACCACTCTACAATGATAAAGAGCCGCCCAGCGATTTTCTTTTAATTTATTAAAATAAGATGCCCCTTCTGAAATCAGGCCAATCTCAAAAGCCTGTCGGTGTGACGTCACACCGACAGAGGCCGCTCCCACTATAGTTGATTGACACAGGTGTTTTAGCAAAGACCCGCCCCGAGTGAGAAGAAAGCTGTCGGCCATTGTTTCGACGCTGGAGCAAAATGTCGCC
>JAQMYI010000038.1:5034857-5048174 GCA_030014275.1 Clariallabes melas | reverse complement strand
AGTAATAGAACACATCAAGATGGTTTTTGGAATTTTTGTCTGTCTGTTTGTCTGTTTGTTTGTGCACACATCACATACTGTAAACGCTACCAAACGATTTTTAATGGGGTTTTCACAGGCGTATTTGGCTAACATTAAGGCTATGTTTAATCGCAATCATCCCACAGGGAAAGAAGATATGCTCATTTGAAATTTAAATAAAAAAACGCCCAATATGATCATTATTTCATCTCAAAATTCAACAGATGGCGCTGTAAAAAAATTTTAATATGCGCTTATGAGTGTGCAATTAAATTCCACAAATATGTATAAATATAATAAGTATATGTATAAGTAAATCAACTGAATCAATTCACAAGCATTACTGATTCAAATAAATAAATAAATAAATGACATGAACATAATAGTGATAAGCTATTAAGCTCCGACCGTGTGCTATTTTGGTGACATTTACACAAACAGCTGACTCTTGTTCTGTAAAGTGCAATTCGTGGCCCTTTAAAGTCCTGAGGAGATCAGAGTTCTGAGATTTTACAACTTCTTATCAGTGTTACAGCTACAGTATACTGTAAATGTGACAAAGTTATTACAGTTGTTTATTCCATGTGGTGCCTATATACAGTGAGTGTACTGACGACTTTTTCCTCAAAGTTACAGTGGAGACCATAAATGACATGAAATAAAAACTTAAGGCAGAAAACTACATACAAGTCAGAACATACAAGTCTAGTTGAGTAAGCAGTTGCTCTGGACCTACTGTAGAAACAGTAACATAAAATGAGCGCATTAATACATAGAGTTCTTTGCAAAAGTTTTGACCCCTTGCTTAGTTAGATGTTTTTAAAGCTTGAATGATTCATAGGTCACTGTGTTTCTTAACAAACAAAAAACATTCCTCTGAAACTGGTCAGGTACAGGGACCGGAGTGAAAATAAAGAGAGATAAAAACGTCTTAAGTAGACGTGGAGAACTATTCCTTAAGGTTATATATTAAAAATAAAAGATACAAAAATACTCGCACTTTAGAAGCAAAATATGAAGAAATCAATGGTGGCGCAAGAATTTCGAACAATACTGTACTTAAATGTGTAATTTGCCTTACAGCTGGCACTACTGTCAGGGCTACTCTCATAGAAAATTAAAGTCATGTATCTAAAGAGTCATGTATCTAAATTAAAGTCATGTATCTTTTATTGACTTTTTTTTTTTTTTCGATTAAAAGGATGGTACGTTAAATTCTTGTGAGTTAGTCTGTTTGGACTGTAAAACATAAAATAAATCTGTACAATAATAATAATAATAATAATAATAATAATAATACACATTTTTATGTACAATGGAATGAATTCATGAACAGAAATAAAACTTTGTGGTCCTTTGAGCTAAGAAAGAAATGTAACATTTTCACCATATTTTTTCTGATGAATAAATCAAACGGATTGTAATTGATTTAAAAAAAGAGGTGCTAATTGAGGTGCTGCTTTTTTGGGGGCTGAGAGACAGACTGGCAGTTGGAGGCTTAAAGAAAGAGAGAGAGATCCAGTGTCTGAGGTAAGGCATTAAGAATCAATACTGTCAGAGAGATAAATATCCAAGGACACTGTAGAGAGAGAGAGAGAGAGAGAGAGAGAGAGAGAGAGAGATTAGAAAAGGAAAGGGTGGTATGAAGTGATAAAGAAAAAAAAGCAAAAATGTACAGAATCCAGAAAGAGAAAAATGAAGGTAGAGAAAACAGGACAGAGTGAAGACCACAAGCCTTTTTCTTTCCAAGATGCTCTTTTAAAGAAACAGATTTGTTAGGTCCCCTTCCTCCCCCAATCTCCTGCCTGGTCCCCTGGAGGAGAGAACTCTCACACCAGGATAATGGTGCCGTCGGCCAGGCGGAGTTGATCTTAGAGTCTGGAAATCAAGGTTTTAGACGGCTGGACACACACACACACTGGGCCTGAGTTTCCCAGAAGTCTGCTACTGCAAAGCGCTTTAATACCTCTGATACGTCTCGTCAGATAGCTGCCAAGCTGAGAACATGCCAGTGTTTCTGCATTGCATCAGTCTGTCAGTGCCGGGAAAGCTTCATTAGCAGCATAATGATGATGATGATAATGATGATAACACTGGAAAGGAAGAAATAATTTTTTTTTTTTAACTGTCATTATTATATCCATATACAGTATATCTCTGCACTATTTAACTCATAATTTTCCATTCCGATTGGTCAGAAGGTGATGATTACTTTTCTGAAGTAGCAGTACTGATAGTAGTTCCAGCTGTGAATGTTTTCTATGCTGGGAAATGTACATTTACATTTGGCAGATGCTCTTATCCAGAGCGACTCACAAAAAGTGCTTTCATACTGTATGTCCAGATTAATAATAAACAAATGAAATACTGTAAAAATATGTTATTTATAGTAAAAATTAAAATGATCTTGATATAAGGATGTATTCTTCACTATATAAGGAGATTTTTGGAAGGAGTCTCCAGTGTCAGAGTAAAATGTTACTCAAGTAAAAGTAGAAGTCCTTGGTTTACATTTCTACTCAAGAAAAAGTGCAAAAGTACGTACTGAGCTTGTATTAGCTCACAATAGCCTTTACGTCAACGCAAAATAGTAATCGAATTCTTCAAGGACATCCCAAATCTCTCTCTCTCTCTCTCCTCCTTCCAGACAGCTGTTTTTCATCACTATCTGCAAACTTTCAGCTTCTGATTTCAAACACCTGCTACACGACTGAGCGTTTCACAGAGGTAATGCAAATCACGCAATTATAATTATTACACAGCAGGTGAAGATATCACCACTTCAAATACGACACTCCACTCTGGTTACACACAACACAACATCATACGCGAATGTAGTGACGTAGAAAGTACAGATATTTGTTGTAAGATGCAGTGGAGTAAAAGTAAACCGTAATCACCAATAAAGCTAACCACTCTGTTAAATTACAGGTACGTGAAAATGCACTTAATCACTGCGAATATACTCAGTTATTTTCCATGTGCATAATTAATTGGATAAAAAAGTACAGTAGATCATTGTTTAATAAAAAAAAATTAATCACCACTGAATGGACATGTTATAAGAAGAGTAAAACTTTGTGGAATGTGTTGTACAAAAAACTGAACAAACAAACAAACAAACAAACAAACAAACAACAACAACAACAATAATAATAATAACATTTTATATATATATATATATATATATATATATATAAGAAAACAACAACAATAATAATGCATATATAACAATAATAATAATATATTATATATTATATTTAATCACATTTATAATAATAATAATAATAATAATAATAATAATAATATATTATATATTATATTTAATCGCATATATAAATCACTTCTGGGTAATACAGAGCCTCTGCCTCACCACAACATCATATTGTCTATTATTTTCCTGTAAATGCACTACCTCGAGTGTTGTATTTGTTATAAATGAGACATATGACAGAATACAAAGTTATTTTGTTTATGTAAGTCTTTTATTTATTTATTTATTTATTTGTATAAAACCCTAATTTAGTGTGTTATATATGGATAGGAACTCTAACGCGCTTGCCCGTCTGACGGATGAACTACGACCAGGGCTGCTACAGTACATCCGTCTGGCAAAAATGGCCCAAAGTATTAACGGATGCAGTTTCCTTAAATAATCCCATCCTCAGTCTACCAGTCTCGCATCTCTTCCTCCGTGTGAGCTCTGTGTCTAGATCAGGTTCTGACTCACAGGATGTAGATGAATCGATGTAAATGTAACTAAGTAATCTGAATCTTACATATACAGTAGGTGTCTAGTGCTATATAGTTCTTTTAAAAATATTATGTAAGTGTCTTGTGTTGGAACAGGTGCAGCGTGTTTCTTTTCCTTTAACATCTCACTTCCGCTGCTCACAGATGTGATCATGAGGAGAAGGAGTACAAACATTCAGCGAAGATGCACAACCTGTCCGTCTTCCAAGTTTATACATTCTCCCACTTTATCTCTTTCCATGTGATGTACACACAGCTGGATCGTCAGCTCCAGCTGTGCTCTATATGGACACTCTCGTCTTTCTTCTCAATGTCTCGACCTTTTGCTCCTTGTGCGTCTCAGTTGGGTTTCAATTCTTTTTTGTTGTTCGCAATGCATGGACTACATCGTTTCAATCCAATGCACATAAACAAAACTTATTTATTTACAATCCCAAAGCTGAATGGAATCCCAATTTTCTAACCAAATGAACAATCCAAGCTCTCTCTCTCTCTCTCTCTCTCTCTCTGAGTAAACAACAGTTTAATTCTGTTACGTGTCCTAGTTGATCGCTCCTGAAGTTGCCCTGTGTCTTTATTTAATCTTGGCAGGGCGAGTGCCTCTGGCGCCAGTGGTCACAGAAAGGTCAGGTACGTGTAATTGTTCAGCGGTTAATGTTCTAAGCTAATGATCGGCACATAGTAATCGACCAAAACATGGTAATGGTGCTAAAAAGTGTCTCACCTACTGGACTAGGTGAACAAGTGAATTTTCAAATAAAATCATATAACACCATTCTATTTTTCCTAATACTTAACACTTTTTATCTCCCGATCCATGTTTCATTTTTTTGTAAATATGCATACACATTTATATTTTTATCAGATAAAAAGAAACACATTTGCTAAATACAGTTTTAAGACCTTTTATGTCTGTAACTTTTTCAAATTCAAATCTTTCAATGATCTTAATTGTCATTCAGATGAAACTTGGCCAATTTAGATTTATTGGCAAATTTAGAGTATTAGTCTAAAATGCTAAATTGTTAAGATATTGCAACATGAATTTGACATGGTTACGGACACTACAGATTTCTAGCTTTTTAAGCTTTTAAAGCTTTTTAAAATTATTTTATTTAAGCAATAATTTTTTTTACAGGTAATATGATTCTAGAAGCTTACACCAATTTTATATCAATACTCATAAAGAAATATGAATAATTTGCATTTTCAATGATTATTGTTTAAAGCGAGACGCTGAAAAATGGGGCACATATAAAATCATCTCTCCAAAACGGCTGAAGTTTGCAACTTGAAATGTTTAAGGAAGTAAGACCGGTCACTTCCATGTTGCATAAAGTTCAGAAGGGGTTTCTTTGGCACAGACATTTCCTGTAATACATGTATAACATACTGTGTGCTGGCTGTTATAGAGCTGCTATAAAAAATCAGGTCTCTTGAACTATCTGCTGATCATCCATTGGATTTGGGTTCAATCAAAAGCGAGAGCCAAAAATCTAATGTAAATAGGTGAACACTATGACTGACTGGCCAAATGTGTGAAATCCATCACCTTATCCACCCACTTTCAATCATTCATTCATCACCAGTAAGTGTTTTGTCCTGATCCGGGTCACGTGGATCCGGAGCCAATAATGGGAACACTGGGTGTGAGGCTGGAGTACATCCTGGATGGGACGACGCTACGCGCTGTACCGACATGGTAACCTTTCTGCCAGCTTTCTGTCTTATCTAAACCTTAGCGGTCTGGCATTTTGGAGCTTTCTCCTGCCTCCAGGATGAATCACACTTGCTATGATGGATGTACAGGTGCATTGATGTAACAATCAATAACTTATTATAATCTACTTTTTTTTTTTAATGATATATGTGCTGAAAGCCTTCCCCTTCCTCACACTCTCAGAGTAAAACCCTTGTTATTTTTATATATAAGGACACCATTTGAGACGGGTCCTATTAATATATTAGCAGTTTTTAGACGCCCCCTTTTGAGGGATGAGAGAACAAATCAACAAGATGATGTCACGCCCAGGAATCATTATCATTTGTCACCATTTCGTTTATGAAAAAAAAAGGAGAACAAAAGAAAATGTTTAAAACACTTTGAAATAATTCACGTGATTTTTCTACTTTTGGTTAGTTCGCAAAATCCCTGAGTTGTGCAACATGCTGGCGGAGGGTATCTTCTTATATGAGGTCACATTAGGGAGGATGATCTAATTGGTTGGTTTCCTGGTGAATGCAAAAAGCAGGGATTTGTTTTTGTCCTTTTTTTCGTACACACACTGGAGACTCACCTAAATGTCTCCAGCACATATAATTCATTTTGCATTATAGGTTTTCCTTAATGCTCCTTTTCTTCAAAGCATCAGAGCTGAACTCGTCTGTTCCAAGTGGAGGCGGAGCTAATATTTCAAAAGAATTTTGAAATTAAACCTTCAAACTATCTAGAGCTGTTGCGTGGAATATCCGGAGTTCTAGTTGTATTAACCTGGTAACACCTTTTGAACCACACCTTGGACTTCTGTTATCTTCCTTATCATGTTATGGATTGTAATTTGCTTGACCTTTGAGTTATTTTCCTTCTGTCGCTCTCGCTCTGTTCCTGTATGTGTTATTGTAGAACTAGCTATCCCTACATGCTTTATCACTCCCTCTCATAATCTATTTTTATCTCTAATGAAGCAGCTTAGAACTTCACAACAGGCATCGTGTTTCTGGTCTGGTTTAAGATTTTAAATATAGACGTTATGGTCACTTTGTTTGTTTGTTTGTTGGACATGGCTTAATCATTGCTGACTTTTCGATTTCTGGCTAATTAAGTAAAGACGGAAGGGGTTTCAGACAATGTTAAACCCACTCAGTCTCTTTCCTGTTTCCTTGACTCCATAGAACATAAACTAAACACATTCACAAACAGAACAATTTGGTTTCCGGAAATGCCAATTGGAGAAACTGGCTTTTGTTGCATAGAACAGAGAATTAATGAGGAACTGAAGGAACCCAAGTAGCTTTTCTTGACCTGATGGTGAATGATTTTTGGTGATAAGAAAGCAAGGTTGCATTACAGAGAGAGAGAGAGAGAGAGAGAGATCTCAAATGAAATGACACATCACTGTGATATATGGAGGAAAACACTGCAACCCCATTTGCTAAAATAAGCAGCGCTGCATCTTCCACACGCAGGAGTGATGAATGAGATCTCATTGTCAAGGAAGCATCTCGACATTTTCGTTCGAAGGGAAAAGTTCACCTGAGTATAAACCAAGCTGGGCAGGACAAGTGCATGAGAAGAAAGATAGAGGAAAAAGAAAAGAGACCAGTGAAAGAGTCTATGACTAGCAATAAATCAGAGTGTATTTGTGTGATGTATCGACTTTTCATTTCTGTGTACATTTAATTCAAATTATATGAGTTGCATATAATTAGTATACAGTATGTCACATTTAATGTACAGACTGGGCGGCAAGGTGGCATGAGTGCCCTCGCAAAATCCAGGGTCAAGAGTTCGATTCCTGCCTCGGGTCATCCAGATGTTCCTGTTTCCTCCCACAGCCCAAGGACATGCAGATTAGACAAATTGGCGCCCTCAAGTTGCCCGTAGAGTTGAGTGTGAGAGAGTGTGTGTGTGTGTGTGTGTGTGTCCTCTGATGGATTGGCATCCTGTCCAGGGTGTGCCCTGACTTGTCTCTTTCATGGTATATAAAGTGAAGTAAAGTTCACACCAGGGCAAATGTATGGGATGTGTAAAGTGCCCACTAGGGTGTCTCTATGTGACAAAATAATAATAATAATAATAATAATAATAATAATAATGTGCCCACAATGGTGCCTCTATGGTATATAAAGTGTAGTAAAGTGCCCACTAGGTGAATGTATGGTACATAAAATATAGTAAAGTACCAACTAGAAGAACTCTTAGGTACATAAAGTGTAGTACCATGCCAACTAGGCAGCCTCCATGGTACATAATATTTAAAGTGCCCACATGGGTGCTTCTGTGGTACATAAAACTGGGTTAAGGGCCCATAAGGGTGCCCCTAAGGTATATAATATGTAGTAAAGTTCCCATTACCCTGACTTTGTTGTCTATAAAATGTAACAAAGTGCCTACAATGTTGCCTCAATGGTGTATACAGTAAGAAGCAGTAAAGTGCCCACAATGGTGCTTCTATGGTACATGAAATGGGGTTAAGGGCCTACAAGTATTGGCACCCTGTCCAGGGTGTACCCTGACTTGTGCCTGAAGTCTCCTGGGCTAGGCTCCCGGCTTCCTGTGAGGCCGTGCAGAAAAAGCAGTACAGAGAGAAAATTTTGAAACAAATGAAAGTCAAACTACAGATACTTTATTTAACATTTGCTCCACATGCTCTATACTGTACCCTTGAGCTCTACGTATTTTTTCCAGAAGTTTTATTACGTCTTTGCAGATTTTGCTCAACATATCCCCATAATGCCCTGACTTTTCGGACACCCTGTAGTATCTGTGTAGTTTTCACACCTCCATTGGTAATAAAAACGAGACAAAACATGGAAGCCAAACATATTTGCATGTAAATTACACAACTTCTGAACTCCCATCAGCAATATATGCAAATAAAGGATAATACACATAATCAGATTAAATTTTATTCCTTTCATTATGCACATAGATTTCATTGGAAGAAGAATAGATTAATGCATTAATTTAAGGTCGCATGTTCGACTTCTTTTAGAGGAGATGTCTTAGAGGTCTTCAAAATGTGTTAGTTTTCCAGCTAAAATGCAACAAAACATCCTGTTCCTGCATTCCGGCATGCTTGATTTTCCTTCTCTTTCACTCATTTTATAAATATTTTGTTCCAGTGTTGGTAGCTTTAAAAGAACCGCCCCTTTAATGCATTTGTCTGCATACAAATGTAATTTATAGGTATTTAAAATGGGGGTGCCAAATGTTATACCCGTTAAACTGTAATTTGCAAAACATGAGATCTATTTATGCAGTTGTAAGATAAAGTTTAAGCTCTTTGGATCAGATTTAGAGAACTGTGGTATGTACAAAATAGTAAGGTACACACTAGGATGCCTCTTAGGTACATCAAATGTAGTAAAGTGCCCTCTACGGAGCCTCTATGGTGCATAAATGGTGGTAAAGTGCCCACTAGTTGAATGTATTCTACAGTATGTACAATATAGTAAAGTGCCCACAATAGAACCTCTATGGTATATAAAGTGTAGTAAAGTGCCCACTAGGTGATTATATGGTATGTAAAATATAGTAAAGTGCCCTCAATGGAACCTCTATGGTATATAAGGTGTAGTAAAATGCCCACTAGGTGAATATATTGTTCATAAAAATTGTAAGGTACCCTCGAACATGCCTCTTGGGTACATAAAATGTAATAACGTGCCCTCTAGGGAGCCTCTATGGCACATACATTGTAGTAAAGTCCCCCCTAGGTGAATGTATGGTACATAAAAAGTAGTAAGTATCTCACTTCGGAGCCCTCATGGTATATAAACAGTATTAAAGTGCCCACTAGGGTGAATTCATGGTATATAAAATGTAGTAAAGTGTCCACAATGGTGCATTTATGATACATAAAATGTGGTAACATGCCCATTAGGAGGCATCTATACGTAGTACATAATGTGTAGTAAAGTGCCCATTAGTGTGACTCTGTGGTCTAAAAAATGCAGTAAAGTGCCCACAAGGTGGCCTCAGTGCTACATAACATGTACTCTTTTAGAGTCCTTTAGACGAAGTACCCCGGGAGCTCGTCCTTTATAGTGCATAAAATTGTGTCACTTGTGTGACTGTATGGTCCGTAAATTATCACGTGCCCACTAGGTGAATGGATGGTACATAAAAAGGTAGTAAATTGCCAATTAGTGTGCCTCTGTGGTCTACAGAATGTAGTAAAGTGTCCACTAGCGAGCTTGTGTAGTAAAGCGGCCATCATGGTGCCTGTATGGGAAATAAAATGTAGTAAAATGCCCATAAGGGTGCCTCAATGGTACATAACGTGTAGTGTGGTGACCACCAGAGGCCTCTATAGTACAGTACATACAATGTACTAAAATTTCCATTTGTGTGGAAAAAGTTTTTAAAGTGCCCATTAGGCTGCCTCTATGGTACATATAACACAGAGGGGGGGTGAAAAAACTTATACCTACTTCAACATGAAAAATACATGCACAAAAAGTACAAAGTGGTCTTATGTTTGAGAAAAACTGAACAAAACAAGATTTTTATTTGCCCACCAGGTGCCCTTTCCAAAACTTTCTCCCCTACCTCTCAGACAACCAGTTCTCTGTCAAGAACTAAGGATTTCTTGCAGAAAGAAACTTTGGCCCTTAAGTCCTTGAGTCAGGAATGTACAGCAGGTTTGTGCTCGAACTACTAAACAGGAAGTTTAACTGCATCACTGATTGACTCACTGACTTTCTCCAGGAAATCGTTAAAAGCGTGCAGGTCGGGAATAAACCCTTGAACGTGTCAGTCCGTGTCAACATGCACCACGTGGAGAACCTGACGTCTGTAAGTGTGCATGTTTCATTTATAACCATTAGTTCTAATCTCACTGGTGTGTTATAGCAAGAATAATGGAGAAACTCTGTATGTGCGCGTGCAGTGTCATGTCTCGCCCCTCCCTCTCTCTCTCTCTCTCTCTCTCTCTCTCCCACGCGCGTCTGTCTGTTGCTGGAGCTCCTCCTGCATGCACTCCAGACGAACAGGCTCTCTCTCTCTCTTTCTTTCTCTCTCACTCTCTCTCTTGCGCAGCTTTGCCTGGTCTCCCGCGCGAAACCAGAAGCTCACCAGAGCGCACAAGACGACGAGCTCTTCTGGAATCGCAGCACGCACCGGGGGGTAAAGTGCATGGAGTAAAGAGGTGGGGAAAAAAGAAAAAAAAATAACAGAAAGAAGAGAACGTAAAGCAAAGTGGAAGTATCCGTCCGTTTGTAGACGTCTGGACGTGTTGGAAGGCGCGGACGGTGAGAAGGGGGGTGTGTTTTTCATTCGACTTCTGGGACATGTGCACGGCTGGATCGTGAAATGTCAAGGTAGCTACGAGGCAGCACTTCCATGCTTGCTGATTTCCTGATGTGAGTGTGTGTGTGAGTGTGAGTGATCACCGGCTGCCTGTTGGAGACGGGTTTCTTCATCACGCACACACACGCACACACGCACACACACACACACACACACACACACACACACACACACACACACACACACACAGACACACACTTATTTCCTGACATCATGACAGACATGAACTTCACCTCGATCCCGTACGTGAATGAGAACCAAGCGCTGAATTACACACGCGGCTGCTCGCTGACCAAAACCGCTTTCCAGTTTTACTACCTGCCCACCGTCTACATCATCGTCTTCATCACCGGCTTTATCGGAAACAGCCTGGCCATATGGATGTTCGTGTGCCACATGCGCCCGTGGAGCAGCATCTCGGTTTACATGTTCAACCTTGCCCTGGCTGATTTCTGCTACGTCCTGTCGCTTCCCTTCCTCATATTCTACTACTTCAACAAAACCGACTGGATCTTCGGCGACATCACGTGCCGCCTGCAGCGCTTCATCTTCCATGTCAACCTCTACGGGAGCATCCTGTTCCTCATGTGCATCAGCATGCACCGCTACTCCGGCGTCGTCCACCCGCTCAAGTCGCTCGGGAGGCTGAAGAAGAAGAACGCGGTGCGCACCAGCGCCTTGGTGTGGTTCATCGTGATCGCAGGGATCTCGCCCATCCTTTACTACTCGCGCACCGGACCTAAGCGCAACGTCACGACGTGCTACGATACGACCACCGAGGACGAGCTCCCGGGGTACTTCGTCTACAGCATGTGCATGACCGTGTTTGGATTCTGCGTGCCCTTCGTGGTCATCCTCGGCTGCTACGGATTCATCGTCAAAGCGCTCATTTACAACGACATGGACAACGCGCCGCTCAGGAAGAAATCCATCTATCTGGTCATCATCGTGCTTGCTGTGTTTGCTGTGTCCTACCTGCCCTTCCACGTCATGAAGAACCTCAACATGAGGGCCAGGCTGTACTTCCAGAGTCCTGAGATGTGCGGGTTCAACAACAGGGTCTACGCCACCTACCAGGTCACCCGGGGTTTGGCCAGCCTCAACAGCTGCGTGGATCCGATCCTTTACTTTTTAGCCGGGGACACGTTTCGACGACGGCTCTCCAGAGCCACCAAGAAGAATTCCAGGAAGGGCGACACCGTGGTTCAATCCAAGAGCGAGGAAACGGCCCTCAACAGTCTTCCAGAGTACGCCGAGAACGGCACCAGGTCGCTCTGAGGATTCATGGATAAATCCCATAAGGAGACTTTTTTTTTTTTTTTCCCCATGATGCACTGACTTATGAAGAATCGCACTGATCGTATGCTGATACGATATTTATCTGAGACTATGAACGTAAACACTGTTTAATATCAAGCTCTGAGCCAGTGACTGGACATTCCTTCTACGTGGAATAACAGGAGTAGTGTACGTGATCTAGTGACGTATATGATGTATATAAAGTTTTTTGTGTACAGTAATTACTCTCCATGTGAATACGCCTCCGTTGTACTGTATTGTATTTGTCAGTATTATTATACGAGCTGATACACCAACAGCTTCACTTTAGCCAACCAATCATTTTATCTTCATAGTCCGAGAGTGGACTAACCATCCAGTTCATGCTATCCACAGGTCAGACTAGAATAGAGAGCAGTGCTCTGTATTATCTGAGTGTAACACAATTAAAAGAAGTAATACGATCGTTATCTCATCCCAAGGTCTGAGCGGTGCAATTATTAAAATTTTTGTCTCTGTGATAAATAACAACGTGTTTGTAGTTTTAAACTCCGCCGTCGGTTCTAAGTGAGATCTCGCGCACCAGTGTGGCACTCTGTTACAATTTAAAAGTCATGATTTCTGATTTTATCTCTCTGACTCATGAAGGAACATGCTCGGTAGGTACACGATCTGCTGTCTGGTGATATACAGCAACAAAGAAACGAGACAAAGCTAACGCTGCTGCTGTTTTTACTTTTGATTTCAGTTTATCTTGGCCGGGTTCCAGCAGGAATTATCATTATCACTAATTAAATCTTCACATCTGGAATGAAACTATGAAACCACGCGACTTCCATGGAATAATCTATTACCGGCTGAGGTTGTTCTACATGTAAGGACCTGGAATTAAGATGCAATCTTGTTTTATCAACCGTCAAATCGTTCTGTATTGAGAAAGCAAGGCCTCGATGTAAAGCAGGACACTTATTCCAGATGATATGATTATGCAGATTAGAGAACGCCCCCAAATCAGACTGATATTAACGCCAGTTGATTCACCAGGAGCTTGGCAGGGTGCTGTATATGATGCGCAACCAGGCAAGTGTGAAAACATCCAGTGCATAAATGGAAGACAGAACAGGATGTAATAAAGGCAAAAGCAATAAAAAAACAATAAATATAATATAATATAATATAATATAATATAATATAATATAATATAATATAATATAATATAATATAATATAATA
>JAQMYI010000038.1:4827686-4839274 GCA_030014275.1 Clariallabes melas | reverse complement strand
AAACAATCAAAACATTTAGAAAAGACATGTAAATGAAGTCAAATATGAAATAAATAGACATCAAACCTCACTTAACCTTGGCACAATCCTCTAGGCATCGTTAAAAACTAAACTTAAAGTGGCTTAGATTTAAATTAAACTGGTTTCTTCTTGCTACCGTCCTTGATACCATTCTTGCGTCCCCACGGTGCTACAGTGCGTCTCCACTAAATCTTGCACAAAATACCTAAAAAACTTCCATTGGTTTTCCATGATGCAAAGAAGTTTTGAACGGCTCCCGGACGTACAGTATGTGCAACTTGTATGCTGAAAAAGTTTGAATGCCGAGGCAAAATTTCAGTTCTTAAGGCGAACGTAAATAATATAAATTGCAAACCAAACGTTAATATATAACAATATTTGCTCAGTTTGGTTCCTCGTTTTTTTTGGTACAACAATACCGCATTGGCCGGTGTTACTGCGCGCTGCGTGCTCATTGGTCAGCTTTTTCAATCTCTCTTATCCCCGCAGGACAGGGTTACTCTTTCTTTCTGTATGTAAAAGTATAATAACAGTTGTTTTTATATTTAAGGGGTTATGAAAGAGTTTTAAGTAGACTTACGGAGAATCTTGATGTTGTGGTGGAAAATCATACATTGTCAACAGGAAGTGTAAACTCGCTCATCAAGCATGGATTCGAAACTGGAAAATGTATATTTCTATACATTTAATGTTTGTTTTTTGTTTGCAATTATTTATTTTACTTATTTTCAATTAACATATCTCCAATTTTTTTGTTTTGTTTTTGACAAATCGAATTCCATATAAAATCAAGGATGTAAGGATTTAACAAAACATTACTCTATAGATATAACAAAATGAAAACAAACCTGCAACTGAATTTTTTTGTTGTTTTTGTTAAACTGTTATTTTATTAATTTTTTTAAATGGTCTCCATCACTCCCGAGGTTTTGTCTCTGAGATTTAAATTAGAATTTCTGTACAACTGTCTTTGTCCAATCAGTGATCTGCACCGTTTCTAGCTCCACCCACATTGTTACCAGGGCCGGACAGGTTTAGCACAGGTACTAAAGGTCCTGTACGGGGTCACGGGAGGCCCGTCACTAGACGGGGTACACCCTGAGCGCGCAAGCATGCAATCACTCACCACACACACACACACACTACCGGCAATTAGCCTAATCTGCGTGTCATTAGACTGTGGGAGGAAACCTGAGTACCTGGAGGAAACCCACCAAGCATGAGAACATGCAAACTCCATGCACGGTTGGCATGAAGGCTCGATTCCCTGAGGCGGGAATCGAACCCTCGACCCTGGATGTGCAAGGCCATAGTGCTAACCACTGAGTGGAATCTTAAAAACCTTTATTTCATGGTTGGTTTGAATCCCAAATTCCGTCCAGAGACGCTCATTACATGGAGTGTAACGTGATCGCATTTCAGGATGCATTAGATGTGCCGTAAAAACGCTTTTCGAAAGCAACTCCCTCCGTACATGTTTTTGAGAAATTTACTTAAGATACTTGAGAAGTAGGATTTTTATGCCTCGAGTCCGTCACTCGTCCGCGTGTGAGAACAGAGCTGCGGAGTCGCAGTGATTCTCAGGACGGGAGACAGAAGGAGAATTCAGAGCGGGGCTTTTGTTGGGAACCGTTCAGATTTCACCGCGTAACCTTACCTGCTGCTCGAGATGAGTTTATATTTTACACACACACACACACACACACACACACACACACACACACACACACACACACACACAGAGCACAAAACACTGCTGGTCAAATGGAAACCTTACCTAGTGGAAGTTGTGTGTGTGTGTGTGTGTGTGTGTGTGTGTAGTGTGCTGCTAGATCTCCTTGAGCTCCCCCTGTAGGTGGGGCAGGTTGTCAGGGGTGACTTTGGTGAAGTGTTTAGTGTGAATGTGGTGATGTTTAGTGAAGTGCAGCTCTGTGTCTGTGTAACTGAGTGTGCACTGCTGGTACAGTCTGTTCTCTCAGGGCAGCAGGAGTGTGTGTGTGTGTGTGTGTGTGTGTGTGTAATACTGTCTGTACGGCCAGACGATGCTCGCTGAGTCTGTACTTGATCAAGGTGTTTCTCAGCTTTGGATCAGTCCTGCAGGTCAGTCTGTGTTTCCCAGAAGTTAGTGTGTTGTTGGTGTCGTGTGTTATTAATGTGGTCGGGTGATACTGGTGTATTAGTGGTGGTGTATTAGTGGTGGTGTTAGTGGTGTTGCTTGTGTTAGTGTGATGGTGTGTTGTTGGTGTAGTAGTGTGTCAGTAGGATGTTAGTAGGATGTTAATAGGGTGTGGTTGGTTTGACAGTGGTGTTTTAGTGGTGTGATAGTGTGCTGATGTTGCTGGTGGTATTGGGGTAGTAGTGTTGTTGGAGTGGTAGTGTGTTGGTGTGTTAGTGGTGTGTTGTAGCAGTGTGGTGGTGTGTTGGTGGTGTGTCGTTGTTGTGTGTGTCGTTGTTGTTGGTGTGTGTGTCGTTGGTGTGTGTGTGTGTGTTGTAGGTGTGAGAATTTGGCAGGAGTCCATGCAGGGTCTCGGGTGGATGTTTCTCTCGTGTGTTATAAAGTCTAATAGAAATTTCTGCAGATTGGTGGATTAAACAGGAGATACACAACACACACATGGAAAATGACGTCTGCTGGTAACTGGACACAAACCACAAAAAAATATCAAATAAATAAATAACTGAAAGTAAAGAGTGTATGTGCAGTGTAACATCTGTAGGAGCAGCTTGTAGGAGTGAAAAGTGAGGCATCATGTTGTCTCTCTGTGTCTCTGTAGTAATGAGCGCGCTCGCTGGATCAGCGCACTCGGACACACTAACAGTGAGAAGAGGAACGCGGACAGAACAGGTGAGTTTTTGTCAAATGTTTCAGGATCAGATTTCATTTCATTTTTTCATACAACAAAATCGAACCTCTTTCAACTTTGAGAAGTTAAATCAGGGGGGGTGATGAAAATCATCAGACTCTTACAGTAGATTAGAGAAAACCTGCTTAGAGAAACAGCACCTCCTGCTGGTCGTGAGCTGCAGTGCACTCGCTCTTCATATCAACAGATAATCTTGCTTGTAGAAAAAGGTGAAGTGTTCACTGTTTTCATGCTGTGTGTGTGTGTGTGTGTCAGATTCCATGCAGGTGGAGGTGATTCGTACGTACACGGCTCGGCAGCCTGATGAACTCTCGCTGCAGGTGGCAGACGTCGTGATCGTCTCGCAGACAGCAGACGACGGTCAGCATTTTATTGACATTTGTTTTAACTTCCTTCCTTCTATCTTTGACAATTTTTTTTTTAAGGAATTGTGATAAAGGTGTGTTATATCGTCATACAGTGAATATATCCTCCGTACCTGTACGACCCCGTGTCGTGCCCTTTAACCCCGGGCCTGGCGTGTAATGTGCGCGATGCGAGCTCAGAGCTCTGTGTGTTTGATGTTCCCGGGTTGAGGGTCAGGTGATCGCGCCCGGTGAGGACACTCGTTGGCCGGCTTTCATGTTGAAAGGCCACGGAGCTAAGAATAGTCCATCAAAAGCTCTCTGAATCTTTAAATACACATTAAATATACAGCACACACTTGAAAGCAGAATAAGCGTGCGTTTTTCCCCCCTCTCTCTCTGTTTAAAATGGTTTCGAGAGCTTTCCTGATTTAATTTGTACTGCGATTATATTACAAATTGATAAGATTTGATGAAAAAATAAAAAAATCCACATTGTTACAATTCTAAACAAACTAAGCAAATATGTCGCTCTTACTGCTAATGTGTAAATAGTTTAGAGTGCACCACCTGTAGGATTATAGAGGAACTGCTACATTCTCTCCACCTCAAATGCAAACAATATGAAATTGCAAAAATATATAAATAAAAAAATATATTAGAAAATAATCCATTTTGGAGTCAAAATGCAAATTTTGCATAATAGCTCACCTTTAATATACCTCATATGTGTTATATAAATATCAATGCAAATCTTTGCATCTGTACGACAATGCACCAGTCGTATTCAGTGTGTGTGAATGTGGCACCTCGTGGACGAGCTGACGACTGTACTTCCTTTCAGGTTGGTACGAGGGCAAGCGATTACGGGACGGAGAGAGAGGCTGGTTCCTCGCCGAGTGTGCTCAGCCAATCACGTGCCAGGCCACCATTGAGAAGAACATGCAGAGGATGGACCGCCTCCAGGGCCTGGAGACCAACGTGTGAGCGGGAGTCGCTACGCTTCCTCCATAAACACACACACACAGCGCCGGGTGCGGTTACAGAGCACTGGGACATCATGGAGCTCTTTTTAAAAAAATGTTTTAGGACTTTGATTGACAGGACTGGTTCTTCGAAGAAGAACTTGAGGATGCATTCAGGTTCCAGGAGGAACGTTTAAAGAACCCAGAGGCGTGTGAGGTCTACAGGCCTGATGATGATGATTTGTGGAGTGCGCCTGAAAATGAAAGATCCACTAGGAGGCAGTAATGAATCCTGTCAAAAATGTGCTAATGCTTCTGTATTAAGAAACGAGCTAAACTTTGGGGTTTCACAGCGATTATGTTTTGTATCTGAACATAATACTGCATGAGAGATTAATTTGCACTCTACTTCAGTTTCTTTTTTTAATTTGTTTTGGGGTTAAATTATGTCGATTCTTGACACAAATCACTTTCAGGGTGTAACGATACACACTGTGGAATTGTTCAATGGGGGGGTAAATACTTTCACAACGCACTGAGGACAATCAGAAAGAGCCTTCCAACCACGTGGATCTTCAACACCTGAGCTTTCACGCCAGCACGGACTCCCGAAAACAAGGCCGACTCTACGAGAGACTTTTATCGTGTAAACTTTTAATGAGATTTTCGTTTTTCCGGGACACGCAACAGGATGAGCAGGAAATGTTTTTAACTTCTCGTCTGTATAAACGCAGAGTGTAAATACGTAAAAGGAAAGAGTTCAGGGCTCAGGAACGGTTTGTATTTTTTTAAACTATAAATATATATAAATACATATTCACTCAACATCTAAAAGGCTGGAGTGGTTGTACTTAACCAACGGCGATTTGCATAAACGGTCAGGAGCCGCATGGTGTATAAATCATCATACTTACATAACGGCTTTTATCTTCCTAAAGATCAAACGCTGCACTTCAGCGCCGCAGTTATGAAACTGGAAAATTACGCGGTTTTGACATTTTTTGTGACGCTGGCTCGGAGACTTAAAAAAAAAAAAAAACTAAACAAAAATAAAATGATTTTTTTTTTAATGAAGGAACGCTTAAAATGAGGTGCTTTTTTTTTTGTTTTGTTTTCAGATTTGAACTGGTGCTCTTTGAGGAGACGTGTATATGAATGATTTCGTAAAATCTAATAATGTTAATACTTCAACCTGTGTATGATCCTGTAACTCATCTACAAAACATATTCCATAAAGGTCCAGGTTTGTTGCACTTGCTCTGGTGTTGTGTGTGTGTGTGTGTGTGAGAGAGAGATTCCGCGTTACGCTGCACTGATGGCACTTTAAACGGCACCTTTAATGATTTATGCGGAAAAAAAAAAAACAGGCAGATTTAATAATAAAAAAAATATGGGGGGAAAAAAATGTGCAGTGTATACAGTAGGGATCTGATGGGACGTTACAGATGAGTCGCTCAAGTTAAAGGTGCAATAAGCACGTCAATGGTAGAGAGTGTGACATCACAACGCACTCGATATGTAACAAAAACAAATAAAAAGAACATTACTGTAAAGGCATATTTATCTCAGACTTTTTCAAACCTCTGGCACTGGAGACTCCTTCCAACAACAAATGACATACGTTCTAATCCCGCGTTGTCGCTATGGAAACCATGACATCTGCTCAGACGGAGATCAGTTTAATCGGCTTGCTCGAACTGATCGTTATTTATTTATTTTTGTTTCTTTCCCACTCTTCACAATTTATTTAAAGAGACAAAAGCACTCATTGCACCTTTAAAGCAGCCGTGTGTGTTTATGTGTGTTTATGTGTGTGTGTTAGCCGTGAGCGTTCGGCTCTTAGTCCCAGTGCTGGTGGCTTGTCCTGTACGGCTCTTGCGGGGACGCGGCGCTCTCCTGCGTGGTGATGAGGTCGACGATGGCCGAGATGACGGCGCAGTCTTTGGAGGCGCGGTCGTTCCAGTCCACCGGGCGCGGCCGCTTGATTTTCTCCTCCAGCAGCAGATCGAGTTCCTTCTTCAGGTTCTGAAAAACGATTAAAAGCGGAAATCTCGGATCACAAAACCTGAAACCCCGAGTAAACCAGACTGAAGCCTCGACCTCGAACTCTTTACTTTAACCTGGAGGTGTTTCGCCGAAACTGGGAACTACAAGCCTAGTGCGTCTCCAACGGACAGGAAAGACAGGCGCGGCTGAAGACGCGGCGCTGAATAAAACATGCTCGAGGGAAACCACGAGCAAGATGAAGAGGACGGGGGAAAGAAACTTTTATTAGCGATTTTTTTCTTCTTCTTTTTTTTCTAGTCCTGAATGTCAACTGCGATGAAGCGTAGAAAGCACGCTCTCCTTGTTTAAAGGCGGAGTCTATTTGGCTGGGACGCACGTCTGACTTTGATGCATGCGGCGCTTTCAAACTCCAGCCAAAGTCGTGTTGCCGAGAAGCTAATGGGGGCATAAATCAAAACCAGCATGAGCTTGTGTGTACATGGCGGATTTACACACGCACACGCTGTTAAATACAGGTGTTAGTGACGTTAGCGCTGGTGTGTATTCATCGGTGTAAAGATTTTGGGGTCTGAAATAGAAACGCTGAAAAACACGTGCGTCTCTGTGGATCTTCCCTTTTTTTTTTTACATCGCGGGTAACAGGAAGTAGCCCGTTTACGTCACAGCGCTGTTCACATCCCCGTTCTGATTCGTCACTCCGTGTTGATTCGTTTTCTGTAACACGTCCTTGCGTTCGTATCAATGCGCTCCTTCTAATACGTTGTTTCTATGGCGACAGCTAAACGGGACCTGGCGGATCCTCCGGTTTATGAAGTTGCTGGAGGACGTGTGCAGCAAAAACTTCGTTATATTCACAAGCGCTTTCTGAATAAACGGCGGTCCTTTTGTTTTCATCTGTAAGTGTGTACAATATGTGTGTACTGCGCTGACCTTGACCAGGTGAGCGATGCGAGCGGGAGACTGGAAGACGATCCATTCGTCCACTGCGATCGTCTCCTGCTCCTGGTCCTTCTGGATGGAGATGTCGCCACCGAAGAAGAGGAGCGAGAACGGAGACACCTCCGTACAGTCGTACAGAAAAATCTACAACACAGAGAGAGAGAGACGGGGGAGAGGGAGAGAGAGGGGGAGAGGGAGTTAAAAAGCAATACAGAAAGAGAGAGAAAGAGAAGGAGAAAAGGAAAGACGTCAAAGAGTGAAGTAGACATGAAGAGGGAAAGAGAAAAAAAAACAGGAAGGGATAAATAATTTAAAAGAGAGAGAGAGAGGGAGGTGTGTGTGTGTGTTTAAATGAAACCAGAGGTGAATCAGAATGTTTATCAATATAAAGAGAGAAAGACAGGAAAGAAGACAAATGGAGGGAGAAAAAGAAAGAAATAGAGGGATGGAGGAAGAGAGAAAAAGACAGACAAAAAAAGAATTTAGTTAAGAGAAAGAAACAGAGCATGAAAGGTAGAGAAACAGACAAAATTTAATTGAGAGAGCGAGAGAGAGAGAGAGAGAGAGAGAGAGAGAGAGAGAAATCAATTGTAATTTCTGAATGTAATGTAGACTCAGGCTGGAACTCACTCTTTTTTCCCTCATTCTTTTTTTCTGACACAGTTACAGAGAGATTACACATAGAGGGGTGTGTGTGTGTGTGTGTGTGTGTGTGTGTGTGTGTGTGTGTGTGTAAAATAAGAATGAAAAGGACGAGCTGGAAGCTGGAGTATGTGTGCAATTCAGTTTCTATCAATCCACTCACTGTGTGTGAAATAATTGTGTGTGTGTGAAGTGTCTGGAGGAATCAACATCCAGCAGCGCTACATGGGGGAAAAAGAGTGGGTGTGACCACTAAACCACTACACAACTAAACTACCACACCACTTAACCACCACACCATCACACAACTAGACCGCCAAACAACTAGACCACTACACCACCACATACCCACAGCTCTATACCACCACATAACTACACCACAAATCCACCGCACCACTAAACCACCACACTACCAAATATCCACCACACACCCACAACTCTACACCACCACACCACTAAACAACTATACCATAAAATCCACTACACCACTTATCCACTACTCGGAAAAAATAGTGTGTCGGTGATCAGTTACATCTGCAAGTGCACTGATGATGTCACTGTCTCCAAGACAACCAGTTCCTGTGGATCCAAGACTCCACTTTGGGAGGCAACCTTAAGAACAGTGAGAGAGACAAACTGCCCCTGGCCATCAGAGAGCCAAAGCTTGTACATGCCCCCTCAAAAAATCAAAAACCACTTCCAGGACATCTGGCAGAGCATCCAGGCCATGACCAACTACAGAACTACATCACCTGTCTGAGTGAATGATGCCTCCCTTCCAGATGTCCTGAAACATCTACTTTCGATTCAAGGGGCAGAATTGCATGGTGGTAGGTAAGACCAACCCTCTCCACAGTGACGACAGCTGATGGGAAAAGGCAACCCTGCCAACCCTGCCTGATCAGACGACATTCCCAGCAGGGTAATCACAGGAATTGCAGACTGGCTTCAAGGCCACCACCGTTAAAAAGTCTCCTGCATCAATGACTACCATCCTGTTATTCTCAGGAAGTGATTCAACCCACCATCAGGAAGTGCTTCGAGAGGCTTGTCATGAGGCACCACAAGACCCTGTTGCCCCAACACAGGTCTCCCTGTAGCTTATGTCCCAACTGCCTGATAGTCCAACCACGCTATATCTGGTCCTCATCCCATCCAAGCCCCTCTCAGGACCTGGAAGTATGTTCAGATGCTTTTCATAGACATCAGTTCACCACACAAGCCTTTGACACAATCATTTCTCAGCACCTGACTCGACAGTTGAGGCTGCTAGACCTGAATGCCTCCTCCTGCAGCTAGATCCTCTACTTTCTCTCCCCCAGAGCTGTGCACCATGGTGGGTCTCAACAAGAACGAGTCAGCGTTCAGAGAGGAGGTGCAACCTGTCTGGACCAAACCAAAGAGATGGAGGTTGGCTTCGGAAGATCACAGGACTCCCATCAGTCAACCTGACATTCTACAGAAGGACTACCAAACCAAGCTGCATCACTGCCTGGCTTTGGAATTGCTCCATTTCGGGTCGCGAGTCCCTGCTATGGATAGCGAGGATGGCTGAGAGAACGTCAAGGTCTTGACTGCCACCATCATTTACCCCACATGCTATACACCCAAAGCCACCAGCATTTGTAGACGGACCATAAGCACCCGCAGACACACTTTTCACTCTCCTGCCTGTCGTCTGGAAAAATTCACCCAAGCATACAAGGGTCAGATGGGCTCACAGTGCAACTCCTCCCCCAAGACATCAGACTCCTCGACATCCAAGGACCGGACCAAAACCGATCCACGACTCTGACATCAAGGGTTTTCTTCAAATACGTTATTGTTTCTTTAGCAACAGGATTCCCCTTCCACCATTCCCACCCAGGGCTGCCATCCCTCCCAGGGACTTGTACGGTGGATGCTCCATAAAAACTGTTGATATGGAGTTGTATGAAGTTTCCTGTGAGGAGACCTTTGGACACCTTCAGTGCCAGTGCTTTGTAACAGTCAGAGGTAAAGCTGGCTGTGTTTACAAACTTGCAGAAACATAAAGGCAGTGAGACGTGTTTCTTAGACGCGTCAGTAATCCATGCAAGTCTGCAAAAACTATTCCAGCTTTTCTGATGAAGCATTTTAAAGCTCTGCAAATTTCCCCTCCATCAGACTTTACCTGGCACGCGCTGTCGAGTTCTCCCTGGTCTCCAAATGATATTCTCCTTCTCTCACATCGTTTTTCTTCCCTGCAGTTCATTCTTCTAATATCTCCCTCCTGTGGCATCACTCAGCTGTCATTTCACGCCTTTCTTTCCTGCCATCTAAATCACTTTTCACTCGCCTGTCTCCGACTCTCAATCTCCTTCCAGTCTCTGTAATAACCTCTCTCTCTCTCTCTGTCTCTAATTTACTCTCACTCACGTCTCTCTCTCTCTCTGAGCTCTGGACAGAATGACCTGCTGCATTCTCCTGGCTCCATTTCTGAGTCTAAAGCTGAAAGAAAGCCGGACCTCGCCACACTGTCTTTTGCTTTCTCTGAAACCCTGGGTGGCTTTAAACAAGAAAAAAAAAGCCAGGAAGAGAGGATATTATATTTTCCACTGAAAGATGTCCTCAGGGAGAAAGAGAGAGAGATGGGGAAGAGATTGACCATGAGAGTGACATCAAGAAAGAGTGCAAGAGAGAGAGAGAGAGAGAGAGAGAGAGAGAGGAAATCACTTATCACATTCAATCTAATCTGAACTAATCATAACACTATTCTAAATTTTTTTTATTGTTATGTTATTTATATAACTGAATCCATATCGCATCTTACTACACTACACCTGTTAATGTTATTCATCTACACTGGTAATGTACTCATGCCAATAAAGCAAGCTTTGAACTTTGAGAGCGAGAGACCGACAGACAGAGAGTAAGACAGAGAAAGTAAGCAGACAGTCAGAAGGAGCAAGAAAAAGAGAAAAAGAACAAGAGGGAGAGAAACAAAAACAGAATAAGAGAGAGAGAGAGAGAAACTGAGAGATGATCATAGAGAGAGCAAGAGACAATGAGAGAGAGCAAGAGGAGAGAAACGGTGTGAGACAGAGAGAGAAAGAGAAAATGAGAAAGAGAGCGCAAGAGATGGACAGACAGAGAAAGTGAGAGAGAGAGAGAGAGAGAGAGAGAGAGAGAGAGAGAGAGCTTGGTGAATTAAAGTTAAATACCCAGAGACATGCCAAGAAAAAGAGAAAGACAGTGAGATATAAAGAAAGAAAAAGTGGAATAGACAGAGAGAAATACAGCAAAAAAAGAGAGAGAAAGGTACAGATAGTTCAGATAGTTGTTGTTATTGTTGTTAATATTGATGTTATATATATATATATATTTTAATTATTATGTATGTTATTTCATTTATTTGTTATTATTATTGTTTTATTTTATTTTTATTATTAATATTTTATTTTTATTTATTTATTTATTGTGTGTGTGTGTGGGGGGGGGCTGTTTTGTTTATGTCTGCCTAATATGATATTCTTTCATATCTAATACGTTTATAAAGGTTTATAAATTCAGATTGATGTTATCTATAATGTAATTAATGTTTTCTAATGGCTTTGGCAACAATGTAATACTTTACATTGAGAGAGCGAGAGAGAGAGAGCGAGAGAGAGAGAGCGAGAGAGAGAGAGCGAGAGAGAGAAAGCAGGGTAAATTGAAATTAAATACCAAGAGAGAAAAAAAAAAAAAAGACAGTGAGAGAAAGTGGAAGAGAAGAAGATGGATGGACAGGGAGAGAGACAGTAAGTAAGAGAGACAGAGAGAGTGTGAGGGGTGTGGGGGGGTTGTGG
>JAQMYI010000038.1:4758962-4776968 GCA_030014275.1 Clariallabes melas | reverse complement strand
CTCACTCACTCACTCATTATCTCTGTCACTGACTGACTCACACACTCACTCTCTGACTTAGTCACTGACTGACTCACACACTCACTCTCTGACTCACTCACTTATTCACTGACTCACTCACTCACTCATTATCTCTGTCACTGACTGACTCACACACTCACTCTCTGACTTAGTCACTGACTGACTCACTAACTCACTCTCTGACTCAATCACTCACTTATTCACTGACTCACTAACTCACGAACCAACTCTTTCACTCACTCACTCACTCACTCACTCACTCACTCACTCACTCACTCACTCACTCACACACTCACTCACTCATTATCTCTGTCACTGACTGACTCACACACTCACTCTCTGACTTACTCACTGACTGACTCACACACTCACTCTCTGACTCACTCACTTATTCACTGACTCACTCACTCACTCACTCACTCACTCACTCATCTATGTCACTGACTGACTCACACACTCACTCTCTGACTCACTCACTCACTCACTCACTCACTTATTCACTGACTCACTAACTCACTAACCAACTTTGATTCACTCATTCACTCTCTAACTCATTATCTCTGTCACTGTCTGACTCACTGACTGACTCAAGCACTGACTTACTGATTCCCTCACTGTCTCACTTATTTACTCATACTGTAGTCAGTCAGTGAGTGTCTCACACACTCACCATCTCTCTCACTCAGTGATTCACTAATTGACTTATTTATCAACCCCTCCCTCAGCCATTCATTCACTCCCTCAAGCACTCGCTCACTGACTAACTGATTCACTCAGTGACTCGCTCACTTGCACACTCGCTCACTCACTCACTCACCCACACACTCAGTGATTCACTCACTCAGTGACTCGAACGCTCACTCACTTAACTCTCAGCACCCAAAAGCCAGTGAATTTTACAGAAAAACAAACTCTCTGCATCTGACCTTCTTTTTTTTTTCTTGCCTTTTCACCCAAATCATGCACTGCTGACGAGCTGCAGCCCACATCCAGAGCGAAAATCTCTGCAAATTAAGGCTTGTTGTTCACTTCCCTGCTTATGCAATGACAGATACATTTGTGTGGCTCCGTGGGATAAAAAGTACTACCTAATGTCTCTGTGGCTGAACCAGAGAGTAGAATTCAGAGCTGACGTTCCAGATGACCGATTTCAACTTACAAACTAAATCCTTCTTTTTATGGTGTGAGACATTTGTTGGTGATTTTAAGCCTGAAAATCACAGTATAAATCTAGTTATCTTTGCAGATACCAAAGGGAAAGACAAGATTCTAGGATTTCCCATTGATTCGGGACAGATTGCGACGACACTCGTCTACGCCACCAGCAGGAGGACTCACAAAACAGCTACACGAGAGGCGATACCAAACACCAAAACAGTTACAGTATAAAACATGCTACTGGACAGAAAAAATACATCAGTTTGAGAAATATGTCAACATTTGCCCAGTGGTAATTCGGTTGTAACAAAGTTGCAATGATGTTCAACATCATAACAGGGTTGCTTTTGAAAGTTAGAATGACTTTAATTAAACGATGTTCTGATAACGTCGAATAAACAACTCAAACACATTCTAAACACAACTTCAAAACAACAACATTTTACGATTAATATCCGTTCGCACAATGGCTGAGCACATCCACAGTCCCTTAAATTTCTAAAGTTTGGGATGAATACAACAGCTTCCTGTCACACACAGCGGTTGTATCTCATGTCACACATCTTTTAGTGTTTAACATTACCTCACTGTTTCATTTTCTTTCGGGAAATATTATCACGAGGTGCCCCAGGGTTCTGGTTCGATTCCAAGCCAGTTTCGATTCCCGCCGCGGGTCTGTGTCCATGTAGTTTGCATGATCTCCCAGTGCTTGGTGGGTTTCCTCCAGGTACTCTGGTTTTCTCCCATAGTCCAAAGACATGCCCATTAGGCTAATTGGCTTTCCCAAATTGCCTGTAGTGTGTGTGTGTGTGCCCTGCGATGGATCTTGGGTGTACCCCGCCTCACGGCCTAAGTCCCGTGGGATAGGCTCCCAAATTACTCTACTGTAATATGGTGTTTGTCATGCTCATTGTTACGCATCTTTACTAGCATCAAGAAAAAATATCCCCTAGTGCTCCTTTGGTAAACCTGCAGTCACTGGTTTTAGTTTCGCTTAGTCCATCATTTTGGTATAAATATTGTTTTATTGTAAGATGTTTTTGCAGCATTGTGTTGGTGGGCGTACATTATCCCATCATCATGTAGTCTACATTGTTTCAACGTGTTTCTTAACTTACAAACATAACTTTTAAAAGCAACCCAATACCAACATTGTCCCAACGTCTATACTATTTCAAATTAAAGTCACCGAAGCAACATCACCACAATGTTTTAATACCTGAAAATTCCTGCTGAATGATTTCCAGATCGTGCTGATTGTTCATGTAGTCATTTTATTTAAATTATTTATTCATTATGAAAGTTTTAAAGACCTGTAAAGTCAAAGGGATTGACTCTGGGTTCACAGCGACCCTGACCAAGGATAAAGACCTTACTAAAGATGAATGAAGGAAGAAGGATGTAAAATGCAAATGAAATCCATAAACAGTATTTGCTTAGAGATAATTACTGCCTTAATGTCTTTCTGGGAAACGGAAAAAAAATCCACACTACATGTCTGAATTCGACCATATGGAAGCTTTTTCCAGGCTGCTGTATAAACACGGTGGCTTTTATTTCAGTTGTTTATGACCTTTCTACATCATGCAAATGGTGTTATTGATTCGGGAAAAGCATGGCTCAAAGCTGTTTGAAGACAGAGGGCTGTTCACACTAATGACAAGAGTGGTAGTCAGGGGGGCTGGGAGAATTCCCAGTGGGCTTATCTTCTTTCAAGCTGATTAACAACATTACATGTATGGAAGTGGCTTTCTGTACCCTGCCCTTTATGTTTCATTTATATATAAATACCGCGAACCATTCTATTGGACTGTAAACATCAGACACACACACACCAAAGACTCTCTTTTCTGTAGTAAAAGCCAAAGACCGAAGGCCTGCCTCATTACTAACCACCAAATCCAAGGGGGAATAAACTTGACTTCTGCAATATCATTCTCTCTGGATTCAAACCTTAACAGTAGGCTTAAACTCTGAGCATATTTCATCCAGAGACATTTGTGAGGATCTTTTTTCATGAATACAAGCTTGTATACTCACGCCACGATCCTACTGGGAACTGCAATTAAGTGCTCCAGTACTGCAGGGGGTGCTATTAAAATGTCACCACAACTTCCATGGCTACAGGGATAACAACATAGAGTAACATGAGCAAAAAACAATAACATGAGCAAAAGGAAGATGTGTGTAGTTACGTTTTCTTTTAATGTAACATAACTACTGTATGTAACATGAAGTAAAGTGCACCTTCATATGATACTGACTGTAAACCTTCAGACTTTAAGAGTACTTCTTACTTTTAAAAATACTATTTTTTTTAAAGGTATTAAGGAACACGTGATAATACTTATTGGAGAATATAGATAAAAAGGGTACTTATTTCGACTTGGCGAGCCAGCCAGGAGTCAGACGTTCTATTGACTCTGTATAAACCCTTTAAGTGTTCCCCCAGAAGGAAAAATCATACAACGCTTTATGTTTCTAGATTTTATCTTTTTTTTACTCTCTGGTAATTTGTATATTCCTGTATTTAACTGCATGGAATTATTGATACCTCTTTCCAAATGAAATGATACCTATTTCCAAATTTTGAGAAACCACATACTTTTCCTTCATCTGACTTCTAGATCTTCTAGAAGATTCTGAAATTAACTGTATCCCAGCCTGTGTCCTGTTTATTTCTCCTGTTTACCTATGTCTCAAGTTTGTTCTCTAGTAATACTTTTTCCTTGAAGACATTCAAACCTCTTTCATTCAGCACTACCAAGATCTCTAAACATCTGCTACTACTAGTTCTCCAGTTCTCCCTCTTGTTTCTTGTAGACCTCATTTAAAAGTTGGATCTCCTCACGGTAACCGCCTGCTTCGCTCCATTGGCGCCGGCTGTTTTGCCGGTGTGCCTCCACTGTATCTGGGATGTGTATGTTAAGGCCATCAGCATCCGGGCTGGAACCAGGGATCAGCAGTGAGTATGACGCCGTCTCTCCCAGCTCACATGATACAAAGCGATTTTCACGGCGAGAGTAGCGCAGTGATGGGGAGCGTGCATGCGTTGACGACTGGCTGATGTTGGACACGATAGAAACACTGTCCATGGCCTCCTCATTGTCACAGATCTCCAGGACCTCCAAGTGGATCTTCACATTGGTGTCGGCCACTCCTCCACCACTGCTGCCGGAGTTAGGCTCTTCCGCGCTGGGCTCATGCCCCACTGATTTAGAGCGGTACACCTCGACCTTCTTGGCGTTGTTGGGGGAAATCCTGAGGCCATCACTGCTCACCTCATAGGTGGACAGGGAGAGTGTTTTGCCAGTGGGTGCTTGGAGAGACACAGTGCCCTGGAAAGCACAAAGAGGTATCGCCAATCCGCCTGCAGATCTCTGTCGAGCAGAAAGACAAAGCAAGGCATCAACAAGGGCTGTTTTTAAAGACTTATTGATAAAAATAGCATTCCATATATCTACTATTCTTGTTCAGAATATTTTTTTTTTTTTATGCTTGTTGTGTTTTATGTCATAAATCATTCCACCAAACAAGAGTATCACCACAAAGAACTGCACAGATTCTGGATGAGGTCCTGGTTTGTTTTTCTTTTTGACTTTACTGTTACCTTTACCAGAAGTTCCAAATACATGATGGATCCAACATTTCATGGCCTGGCACAAACAAATCAATTCAGAAAAAAAAATGGAAGATTGACATTGACAGTCTTTATGATTTTGAAGCATAAATATTATTTTTTAACAAATAACGTCCATTTTACATGATGTACCTTTTAAAAGTCCCATAAGCTTTCTCAAAGTGTGCATGTTCCAGATGAAATCCTCCTCAGATAATGTATTTTTTGGACCTCAAACTTCCTTCATTCCATTCCTCCTGTCTATATAAATGAGCTACTGATAAGTCTCAATCTTCTTATATGAGGTCACATTAGGACCTTACTGTATATATCCATCAGTTAATAAAAAGCAGGGATGTATTTTTAACTCCCATTTTAGTTTGTACACACATTTTAGTTAGTCACACACACATGGAAGACTCATCTTAATGTATAAAAGTTAACATTTTTTATATATATATATATATTTTGCATAATATAGGCTTTCTATAAGTGTCTTGGATTTGTCATTAAGATTGGATTGGACTACTTATTAGCTTCTTAAAATATAGAAAGAAAAATAGTGTTGGTCATTATCTAAAGCTTGCATGCTAACGTCCAACCATGAATGTCTGGTCCATTTTAAAAGTTCCTAGTGTAGCAGATAAACTCCAATACATTCCTATTAAAATTGCTCAGGATTTCTTGAAAGGTTTGCTCCTATGGACGTGTGTGCACTCAGAGCATGTTTTTTCAATCGTATCCACAAAGGCATGGCTCCAGGTTTTCATTTCAACCATCACGATTCCTCCTGAGGTCTCTCTCAACAGAAACTGTAAATGAACTAAAATCCTCGAAAAGTTTTTCTGTGATGAAAAACCCTCTCTGAGTACTGCACAATTCTCACAGATCTTAGATCCATACTATCAGACACACTGGTCTTTTTCTTGCTAAAAGTGAACACACTTTGGGACATGACTAACGCGGAGATGAGAAACTTCTTCAACAGATTGAACCCAGAGCCCAAGTCAGAGCTCAAATCCAATCTCTAGACGTCTGGTGCAGAAAAAAGGAGAAAAGAAAGAAGGGGGAAATTTTCCTCATTATTCTCCAGCTCGATGAACTATGTCCAATAAAAGACTGTGGAAATGAATGTGCCACTAAAAGCAGCCTGCCTCTAGAATTGATGAAAAATGAATCGACTTCTAATTAAAGATGCATGAATTACATTTTATCAGTGGAAAGGCAGACTGCAGTTTGTCAAAGTATTCAAGCTATTATGAGAGAACACTCATTACCATCCTCTCTAAATCATTTCCATTAATTGAAAGCCACATCATAGGGAATTTTCCTTGTTGGACAAGCACACAGAGCGAACGCTTTTAACTGCACAGAGAAACTACGTTCAGTAACGACAAAAACATGAATGACATTCACAAAGGATTTTATCATGAATAGTACTGTGAAAAAGTACATCAAGTATTATAATAATAATTATAATAATAGTAATAATAATAATAATAATAATAATAATAATAATAATCTTGACTAGTGATTTAGTAGAAGCAGAAATAGTAAAACATAATATCATCACACACAAGTATAAAATAAAAGATGATCTGAAAAAGGAGCAAAATCAGGATAAAGCAAGTAAAATTTACAAAACAAAATGCGGTAAAATACAGTAACAATCAAAAGTTTGGACACACTTTCTAATTGAATCCCTTTGTTTAGTGATTCATTTTCTTTTACAGTATTTACAACAGTGGAGACTTCAAAACTATAAAATAACACAAATGGAATTAATTATGTACAACAATAACAGTCTGTTTTTAAGTATTTTAAGACATGAAGCTCAGCTGTTCTGGAATAGTTCTTGCAAGAACAGTATTATTATGTATATTTGTAAAACCCATCAAGCTCCATGATGAAACTGTCTCTCATGAAGACCTTCCCAGGAAAGCAAGACCAAAACTTCAACAAAGTTCATTTAGAGTCACCAGCCTCAGAAATCACCAATTAACAACCAGCACCTCAGATTAGAGTCGTTATGAAGCTTTACAGAGCAGAAGTAGCAGAAACATCTCAATATCAACTGTTCAAAGGAGATTAATGCATATTTTGGACGCCTTTAGCATTTTTTTTACAATGTAGAAAGAAATAAAAATCAGGAACCATCATGGAGTTAGAAAGTGTGTCTAAACCTTTGACTGGTAGCTTCTTCATATTACATTACATTAAATGAAATAAAATGAAATGATGTAGATTAAATTAAAGACATGTTTTGCTGCAACAGGCTGCAAAATGTCTAATGATACAATTTAAAAGCTGCTTGTTTAAGTAACAACCTCAGCAGCGACCTCATTTCCCCTCTCGTCTGTTCCGACTAGTGATGGGAAGTTTGGAAGTTGGGAAGTTTTTTGAGTCATTTAGTTCATTTTGTTTTTTTGTTCAGAAATAAAATAAAAATGTAGTAGAAAATAAACGAATCACTCTCCGAGACTCTCTACTCGTTCTTCAAAAAGAACGAATTGTTTATGAACAACACTAGATCCAACCACTCAGCATTCAGCATCAGCAGTACAGTAGACTAATCACCGGCCTGATCGTCTGTCATCATCTGCACCTGTCTCTCACTGGTTCATGCCTTAGGATTTTTATGCATGAATGATTCATAGGTCACTGTGTGGCTTAACAAACAAAAACATTCATCTGAAACTGGCTCAGGTACAGCAACTGGAGTGAAAATTAAAGCCAGAAACTTTTCACGAAAGGCAAAAAATGTCCTTCAGGAAGGCTGGAGAACTATTCCTCAGGACTAGATTAAAAATACAAGAATGTGTTCTCTGTGAAGGCAAACTATTAGAAAATGAGGGGGGAATCAAGACGTTTGCAAAGTAAAATAATAATAATAATAATAATAATAATAATAATAATAATAATAACGTATGTAAAATATACACTGTAAAAGTAAAAAGAATAGCAACGTAAAGACAAAAAAAAAAAGAATATAATGCATTCTTGCATGCCTCCTTCATCAACATTGTTGTATTAGTTATTTTAGAATAATTAAATACAAATAAAAAGATGAAAAAGCTTCTAAATATTAAAGTAACAAACTATATTGAGCACCAAACAGTAAAACATCAAATTAAAATTGTAATCAAATAACAAATGGCCTTTTTGTATGTGTATGTGCAGTACACTGTGTTGTGTTCTCAGTAATGTTCCATTTTCTAAAAATAAAAAAAATAATAATAAAAAAAAACGACTTGACAATATGTGTCTTTGCTTTCATGCTAAACCACTAATGCAGTCTGAGTGCTGGAGTTAATAACAGCTGCATGTGGAAACACCACCACTTGGAGCTAATTGACCCAGGTACCTATTTACACACACACACACACACACACGCACACGCACACACACACACCAGAGAGACTTCATTAACGAGACACTTCATCACTCTTTAAATGAGTGTTTAGACTGGAGCAAGCATCGTATTCCATCCTGTTGTCTTTAAACCTTCTTCTGACGCTCCAGCTGAGGACGTACAGCTTCCTTGTCTCTCGGCAGGTGGAGGTTCGGCAGCGTTCTGCATCAGGATTAACTCTGCTGCAGGGACGCATCTGTTGTTCTACACAAACGGTGCTATCACGTTCTAACGGTTTGAAAGAAACAACGATTTTCTTTTTTTAATAGAGACAGTCAATTTAGATTTAAGAAAGTCACAGGAGTAGCGCGAGAGAAAGATCTATCACAGAGCATTGACTCAACACACACCATCCAGATCTGAATTATTCAAAGCTCTGGGCTTTCGCTGTTCTGTCACAGATAATAATTCACATCAGTTTTCATGTTGCCTCTCTCGTCTCGGCACACCAAATGAAATATTGATCGGTGTTTAGAGACAACATATGGACACCGAGTCTGTTGGATCTGCACAGCTGTGAAAGCGAGGGCCTGTCATTATTTTATTTAGTGTTTTCCTTCAAGTCACAAAGAGGAGAATTGTAGAAAAGTGAGAGATCCATCAACTGTCCCACTTGGTCTCGTTCCATTCTTCTTCTTTTGTTCTGCATATCTCGTCTTTATAAACACACTCCTCAGATACAGTAGGTCTGCTGTTCATGACATCTTCGTCTTTTAAAGACAAAGAAGCAAAACCGTGCTGTGTGGTTGGCTGTAAAAAGGGACACCAAACCGTCTTATTACTCCCGTCTCCTGAAGGAGCGAAGAAAGAGTTATTATTTATTCACACTCTGATAGTTAGTTATCTACAAGGTTGTGTTGTGTTAAGGATGTGATTTGCACCAGTGGTGAAGCCCAGGAGTGGATCTGCTCCAACCACATCACAGAATGCAGGATGTGTTTCAGCTAACACACTAATAGATGCATTTTATGGCTTCTTACAAATAATATAATGCGTATAATATGTGAGCGCTTTAATGTTAAATGTAAACAAAAACAAACAAACAAACAAATAAATAAACAACACTTCCTGTTTTCACTTACACTATAGCAGCTAGAAACAGCCAGTCCATCAGAAGCCTCTTTTTCCATTCCGTAGAGTTAATAACATGAATAAATAAATAAATAAATAAATAAATAAATAAATAATGTTGCCAAGAAGCCACTAGGTTTTCAGCGTTGGAAAACTTAAAGGTAAATCTTTGCTTCTGACTTTTATGAATTATAGACACTGGAGACTACTTTGAATTTGTTACAGTTCTCTGCAAAAGTCTGGAATCCCTCATTTCTTCCAAAGAGACAGACTTTCTTATATTTTTAATGTAGTCTTAGGGCTCTCCAGGCTTCATGAAAGACTTTTTTTTCCTCTCAGTTTCAGAGGAATGTTTTTTTGTTTGTTAAGACCTATGAATCATTCAAGCATTGAAACATATATCATAAGGTATATATCATATATCATATATCATATATCTATATATATCAAAACAGGTGCAGATGATGAGAGATGATCAGGCCGGTGATTAGTGTACTGGTGATGCTGAATGCTGAGTGGTTGGAACAGACGAGAGGGGAAACGAGGTCGCTGCTGTGGTTATTACATAAACAACCAGTTTGTAAATTATATCTTTGGGCACTTCGCAGTCTGCCGCAGTAAAACTCTTGTTCCCAATTATTTAATTTATTATACATAATTAAATTTGAATTAATATGAAGAAAGGGGGGGTGTCAATACTTTTGCACAGTACTGCACAGCATTGTTGCATTATTTATTTGCAATGAAAATCACCAGAATAGTACTGTATATATAGACAGATGAAAGACAAACTGCAGAGTTATACATATGAACCCTTCGGAGCGATAAATACAGAAGTGTTTTGTCTGTCTGATGGAAGGTGGGTGGCGGCACAAAAAGCTCCAAAAACACTCGAATGTCTGGAACGCAGTTAAGGACCCAGACTCTATTGTGTGCCGGTAAAGATTTAGCGATATTTCGAAAAGGACGTTTTAAAAGACGCACCAGAAGAGCGATAGAGGTGATGAAGAATAATAAACACGGCATCCGGATGATCACTATTTCATTATGAAGCGGATCACAGGCAGCCTGTCGCTTCCCCGCGTCCCGTTCCGCCTTTGATTCGTTTTATAATTGAATGTGAGCACCTTTCCTTTCCGCCGAGTCCCGAGTGTGGGTGTGCTTCGCATGCATCAGGAATTCATGATGGGAGGTTTTTAAAACACAGGGCTCCTTAACCTCATCTAAACTGCACTCCTGTATCCCACTCACACATGCAAAGTGGCAGCAAAAGCAGACAAATATATACACATCATATTCAACGTCCATTTTACCTACCACAGTTTAAACCGCACGGTTTTTGTGGATCGTGCCCCTCAAGTCAGAAAATGCTTTAGACTCCTAAAGACAACCTTTTTTTTTTTCAGGGCAGTTAAAGAATTCAATTATGTGCTTTTTAGTGGCTTATTTTACGCATTAAAGTGCCTTGAAATGGCTCGCTCTTTCTAAAAGCCTTTATTATGCATTCAGCACAGCTTAAAATGCAGGCCGTCACTTCTGAAGCGATCCATGCTTTAAGGTAACTCTGCTAATCGGACTGCCGCGGAGGTCACGTGACCCGGCGTGAATGAACCGTTTTCCAAATGAAAAGTGGAAATATTACTAATGTTTTTTTTTTCCCCCTGCATAAAATATCACACCAACTATCAAGAGCACGGAAAGGGCTTTTAGGGTTATTTTTTTATTGCTTATGACTTATTATTAATTATTCAGATTTATTTAAAAATCAATTTTCAAGTCAAGTGGGACGCTCCTTTATGTGTCCCGGTATTACCTGTAAAACTGCTTATAAATATATTAATAAAAAGTTTTAAAAACAATCACTTTTTGGTATCTAAAGACAAAAACAATATTTAAATATAAGACAAATATTATACACATAAATATAAATGTTAGGAAAATATCCCCATAATCAATAATCATCAATAGCCACTATGCAAACAATATAAATTCTATGTATATATACACATATACAGTACTGTGCAAATGTTTTAAGCAGCTGTAAAGAAATGCTGTAAAGTAAGAATACTTTTAAAAATATATCCTTTAATTGTTTATTATGATCCATTTACAAAATGCAAAGTTACTGTAGCAAAGAAAAATCTAAATGAAATCAATATTTGGTGTGTCTACACTTTGGCTTTAATCCAGCATCAATTCTTACACTTGCACAATAATGCACTATTAAGACGACACCACGGCAAGACTGAGTACAGCAACAAGATACAAGGTAGTTATACTGCATCCGCAAGTTCTCTCCCAGGCAACGCTTTCACAGCAGACTGGGGTTTCAGGATGTCCTGTTCAAGCTATTTCAAAGAGGAACAAAGAAACAAAGGCAATGTTCAGGGCCGTGGATGGCCAAGGAAACTTAATGCAGCAGATGAAAGACACAGTCCATCACGCTTACTTCCCTTCGACATCGGAAGATGTCCAGCAGTGCCATCAACAAAGAACTGGTGGAAACCAGTGAGACCCAGCTACATTCAGAAATGTCTGTCTAGAAGTGATCTTCATGAAGCTGGTTTTCCAGATTGATGAGTCAATATTGGAAATAGTGCCAAAACGCTGGAGAAGTGTTTGCAGGCAACAGTGAAGCATGGTGGAGGTTCCTTGCAAATTTGGGGCTGTATTTCTGCAAATGGCGTTGGAGATTTGGTCAGGATCAATGGTGTCCTCAATGCTGAGATATACTGGCAGATACTTATTTATGCACTACCATTAGGAAGGCGTCTGATTGGCCCAAAATGTATTCTGCAGCAGGATAACGACCTCCAACATACAGCCAATGCCGTTTAGAACTATCTTCAGGTCGAGAAGAACAAAGAGTCCTAAAAGTGATGGTTCGTCCCCCAGAGAGCCACGAAGAGACAGAAGGATTTGAGGCAGCGTACAGATCCACAGAAGATCTGTATCTTGAATTTCTCCAAGATGTTTCGAACCACCTGGTGCTTCCTTCAAAAGCAGTGTGCAAGTGTACAGTACCTAGAAGAAGAGATTTCCCTTCTGTTCATTTATCCTTTACTTCTTTCCATTTTGTCAACTGATAAAAATAAACTATTAACACTTCTATTATTGAAAGCACTGTTTCATAATAATAATAATAATAGTAATAATAATAATAATAATAATAATAATAATAATAGTAATAATTCCATAATATAAATATACATATTAGGAGAATATTCCCATAACCAATAATCATCAGTAACCACTACACAAGCAATATAAAATTTTATTTAATAATGATATTATTATACAATTTAATAATAATAATAATAATAATAATAATTATTATTATTATTATTTTTTTTTTATTGTATTATTATGCGAATATATCCTTTAATCCAATCTCCTTCTTAAAACCTTATTAAAAAGACAGACCTTTTTAAAATTCGTAATTTCCATTAACGTTCTTTTCTAACAATAATAAATCCTGATCCCGCTATCCGCCGGATCTTTGCTCGGGGAATTGAAATGAGCCGACAAAGACACTGCATGAACAGACGTCACATCTGGTGTGTGTTTTATTCTGCTAAGCTTATTACATCCTAAATCTCCTTTTCATTTAAAAACCTTTGTGATATCTCATTAAAACAGCACACTCCACTCATACGCTCACTCCACCCTGTTAGTTAGAAGCACCTAATTATAGTTTAGACGTTTATACTTTTAGATCATGAGTACAGCTATTTTGAAAGCATGTTTAAATAAAGAAATGAATAAATAACCATAATGACTGACTGAGCTAAATCCAGATGAAAAACCTTCTTCAAATCTGGAGAAATATTTCTATCCTGTAAAGTACATGCAGCTATACTGGGCTTCCTGACAGAATGGGGTACAGATATAACATAATACATATGCATTTATAAGAATACAAGCAGATTAATATTTGTTCGCTCGTTTCCAAAAGGCACACATCGAGCACACACACAAAAACCCCCCTAAGCAGCAGCAAAACCGAACAAAACACTCTACAGCTGATCATGTGACAGCATCATGGGATTAAAACCCAGCACCCCTGACCTTGACCTCTATGAGATTTTATCCACCGGCCAGATCGTCAGCCTGCAGGAGCAGAACAGAGTTAACCGTACATCAAACATCAGACTCAAACAGCACCTGTTGTACAGAATACTCGAATCCACCCAGTCTTAGATCCCCGTCTGACAGCAGTTGAGTAAAATCTGCATTTGCTGTCTGGTTTTGTGAAGACAGACGTGACGGAGTGATTTTTACCCCTGACAAAACAGAAGGCAAGAGAAAAAAGGCTGTTTTGCAGACGTTCAACAGACATAACACACCGTTAGCGCAGTCTGAAGTAATCTGTGTATAGTGTAGAAAACGTAAACAATAAAGACCATTGAAAAGCTCTTGCCTGAAATGAAATAATCTTCTCCGCACACATTATTGGAGAGTATGCTGGGCCTGTCAACATATTTTCAAAAATCACTCCTCGCATAAAACATGCCATAAAATTGCAATCAAATGCCAGTTACTCCATCAGCAGAGGCACTCGGTGAGAAGATTCTAGCAGGACTATAAGCGTCAAAGATAAAAAGATATCAAGTGTTGACATTTTTGTCATTCTCGTCGGATTTCTTTTTACTGTCAGCAGATGCCACCGCCAATGTTCATAAAAAATACACAAGATTTTAGCCGAGACTGTAGATTCGTGCAGTTTATCACTGGAACATAAGGAAACACTGGAAATGTTGGAAAAAAATACTTATTTAAATATATATATATATTTTTATTTTCTCCCTAATTCAGTCATACTGTATCCCATTTCCACCCGTCACTAGGGGGCTCCCACATTCAGAGGCGGGTGCGAAGACTATCACAAGATTCCTCCGAACCACGTGATGCCTGCCGACTGCATCTCTTCAACCTGTTGGGTGGCGGCGTAACACACTTAGAGGACAGCGCTATCCGCTCCTTCCACTTGTGTGAGCTTACAGACGCCCGTGATTGGCTGTAGAGCCGTGATTGATGTGAGCAGTTCCTCCCATCCCACCCCTTTGAGTGAGCCTGGCCAATCAGCTCTCTCCAGGCTCCTGGCTGTAGGAGGCTTCAGCATCACCTGGGAATCGAACTAGCAATCTATTTCCATACAATCCTGACGGGATTTCTAATAGAAATTTTTAAGTATTTATTACAATTCTGTCATGTGCTAACCTGACAAAATGACTAAGATTTTCTTTTTGTTATATAGCACTAACATTTATACGAGGGTATCAAAAACTGTCGAGATTTGTGCACAACAGATCAGGTCGCTTTCGCCGTACAGTACGTCCTCCTTCAGACGTAATACAACTTGTCTGTAGAATTCACTATTGACGGCCTGGCCTCTGCGAACGAATTCCCGATGCACATGGCTGTGAATGTCGAAAAAGATGATGAGCATGCACTTGGTCGAGCTGCAGACCTGATGGGCTTTTCCACTGTGAAGACTGTTGCTCCGTCTCAAGGTCGTACCCATACACCCAAGTTTCGTCACAGGTGATGATCCCCGACTTGAAGGACGGGTCATCATGCTGATGGAGTTCTTGCCAAACTTCGACTCGATGTTCCTTCTGCTCCTGGGTCAGCAGCCTGGAGATGAACACGGCGCATGTTCAGATCACATGTGAGGATCACCTGGACTGTTCCGTATGACACACCGACAATGACGGCAATGTTGTGGATTCTTCTCTGATGATTATCATGCACAAGTTGCCGAATGGTTTCGACATTTTCAGCGTTTGAGTTCGTTAAAGCTTTTCCTGATCTCTCATTGTCTTATAGTGATGTTCTTCTAATCTCCTCGAATTTCTTGTTGCATCATCACTTGCCAAATCGTCTCAAACATCTCTGTGGCAGATTTACCCAGTTTCACGCAGAATTTCACATTCATTCTTCAATATAACTTGCTGTCCATGATGAAATAGCAGACATGGTAACGCACATGGTCAGAATAGCACAGCTCCAGGATGAAGTCTTTTGGCACACTGACTCATGAAGGTCGGGGCTCCTTGTGACATCTGTTGGCGTCTTACATAACTAGTCTCGAAACTTTTTGATACCACTTTGTAATATTCGTTCTTAATTTTATCCAGGCAGCTAACATGAGCTAACCTGGTGGGATTTCTGAATAAAAAACAAACACATTTATGAAACTCCAACATGATTGCTGATCAGATTTTATACCAATAAGTGTTACCTATAAAGGCTTATTAATTTCACTTTTAATCCTCTCTAACTAGCTAATATGAACCAATGTGACATGATTTCTCAAAGGAATTTAGCCTGGCTAATTTGATTTTATATTTCAGCAAACCTGTTCAAACCAGGCCCTTCTTGTGTTATCAAATATTTCATCATTTAAGCGAGGCAGCAATTGGGTATCTGCACATCCACATCCTGTACACTGTAGCATCCAGGAGCTAGCTCGCCTGAGTCGTTCAGACAGCGAAGTGAGCAGGGTTAATTAAAGTATCATTGAGCAAGAGCAGACATGAAATCACAGGAGGTTTTAGAGAAAAAACGAAAACTTCAGTGGTGTTTAAAATCCCCGGATAGCTGCTCTGATAAGCCGAGGTGTGGATGTGACATCTCACAGCAGCTTACATATTCACTATTTCCACTTCTCTGGTTTGAGGATGAGGGAGAAAGGACAGGATGTTCCCTGAGGATCGGCGCAACCAAAATGTCAAGATCCAGCCCTTCTCACAATGCATCAGTGGCGCAGAGAGTGAGGGAGACAAAAGTAAAGCAGCAAAGAAAAAGTGATACACATATGTCGAAGGTTTGCCCGTGTGACCTGTGTGTACATGAAGTGAGCCATTAAATTATTGCGTGTTGTGGTTGCATCTTTGTGCATATGGATTTGTGTGTATGTGAATGGGTAAATGTGTGACATTTTTCTAATTTTCCCCAGAATGCCATATTCAGATTCAAATGATCATTGTTCTCAAATATGTTGGTCTTCATGCATGTAGCTTATCTCATTTGAACACCAAGATATTTAAGTTTTGTAGAAAAGACAGAAAATTATAGAGTTCCAGGAGCTTGAATAAAGAAATGTATTTCTGCCTGCTTTATACACCTCTGAAAAGAGCTATGCCTATTGTTTCGGGTCAGCAGGGTGACTTCTCAAAGTCTACCAGACCACAGCCATAGGCCATGCAGCTCTGGTCAAACATTAATCCCAAAGCTATTAAAAAAAAAAAAAGATATTTTTCTTACTCATATACACTATATTGTACCAAAAGTATTCACTCGCCTGCCTTCACATGCATATGAACTTCAGGAACATCAAATTCGTAATCCATAGGGTTTAATTTGATGCTGGCCCATGCTTTGCAGCTATAATAACCTGAACTCTTCTGAGTAGGCTTTCCACAAGGGTTAGGAGTGTGTTTATGGGACTTTTGGCCCCTTACTTCCAGTGAAAAGAACTCATAATGTTTCAGTATACTGAGACATTTTGGACAGTTTGGGGACCGTTCCTTCCTGTTCCAACATGACTGTGCACCATTGCACAACGCAAGGTCCATAAAGACATGGATGAGTGAGTTTGGTGTGGAAGAACTTGACTGGTTTGTACAGAGTCCTGTCCAACATCTGTTTGTGTCTGACCTTACAAATGATCAAAACTCCCAATAAGCACACTTCTAAACCTTGTGGAAAGCCTTCCCAGTAGAGTTGGAGTTGAAGCTGTTGGCCCAACATCATATGGCTTAAGAATCGGGTGTTACTAAAGTTCATATGCATGTGAAGGCAGGCGAGCGAATAATCTTGCAAATATAGTGTATTTGTAAAAATATGTCCATGCAATTTGTTAAGGGTCCATATATTATTATATTATTGTTATTCTATAGATCAATGCCAATGCTATGTCATTCAGGCACAAATACAGCTACTGGACGTGCTGTGAATATCATTAAATGGTTTACGAGGATTCAATCCTGAGATTCCATCTTTCTAATGGTACTGAATATTGTGTTACCACATTGCTTACCAATATGATGTTTAAAAATTATGTAAAATATACTGGAAGTTTATGCAACAGAAATGGGCTCATATGAGGACTCAAATTTCTTTTTATTAAACCTTCTGTCAGGGCAGATGTTGACGCCAAACTGCGAACACTAACTCCACTATGCAGATTCGATTCAAACAACCACGAGCACTGATTATTTTTATGGTAATAAAACTCCTCTAGAGGGGTATGGTGGCTGAGCAGCTAACACTGTTGCCCTGCACCTCCAGGGTTACTGGTGCAAATATTGCTTTCAGAAAATGAATGCATAATTAATTAATTAATTAAACTTTCAGTAAAAACGTTGTGAGACTGTCAGCACATGAATATGTGAAAACAGCAACAACAGAAATGATGCTCAGTTCATAGAGGGAGGTAGTAGTAGCAGTAGCAGCAGTAGTAATACTAGTAAGATTGGTAGTATTTGTAGTCGTAGTAATAGTAGTACTAATTGTAGTACAAATGGTATACTAGAATTAGCACTACTATTACTATGACTACAAATACTGCGAATGTTACTACTATTACTGTTGCTCGTATATCATTGTAGTCTTATAGATAGTACCAATTGTAGTACTAGTGTATAGGGGTGGGCGATATAACCAAAATCTTCTATCACGGTAGAAGCAATTTTCTACCTCGATAACGATATATATCACA
>JAQMYI010000038.1:4716147-4726173 GCA_030014275.1 Clariallabes melas | reverse complement strand
AGACCCAGCAGGGGAGATGATTACCCACAATTCCACAGCGCAAGAGAGAGAAAAACCGTTGGCTCAGTTGTGATCACAAGAAGAGCATGCGTGATACATGATACTCTGTACGTAAACCAAGACAATGCTCGTTTCTCAAGTCAAAATTGACTAAAAATCTTTGCTCGTCTTGCGAAACACTCGTAAACCGCGTTACTCGTAATCTGAGGTTCCACTTTACTTATATAGTGACCTAGTAACTCAGTGTAAGAATCTATCCTATGACAGAAACTACAAAACACTTTGTAACTTTGTATCTGTCAAATGCCTAAATGTAATGTGGTCAATGCTAATACTTTTCTTTATTAAAGAACTGCCTGTCATTCATTTTTTTGCCTTTGTTTCTTAAACTATATAAAATAAACCCCCCAAAAATAGATCTTTGAAACTATATAAGTAAAAGTCTGGATGAGAAAATAATGAAAAGAATTGTGCAAGATCTAGAAAGTGAAAAAAAGAGAATAGTATCAATTAAATAGTGACAGCTATCTCCATCCATCCATCCATCCATCCATCCTAATCTGCATGTCTTTGGACTCTGGGAGGAAACCGGAGTACCCAGAGGAAATCCACCAAGCACAGAGAGAACATGCAAACTCCATGCACACAGACCCCGAGACCCTGCAGTGCAAGGCAACAGTGCTAAGCCACCATGCTGACAGATATCTACAGTTGTCCTTTTTACTAATGCTCACATATCCGTTATGTATATACTGTAACTTATCCTTCGTAGGATCATGTTGGGCTGGAGCCTATCCCAGGTAAATTGGGGCACAAGGAAGGGTTGGATAGAGCATGCACTCATTCATACACTATGGGCAATTCGGAAACTCAAATCTGCCAACGCCAGTTGTCTTTGGATTGTTGAAGGAAACTTTTGTACCTGGAGGAAACCCACCAGGCACCAAGCACATGGACGTGCAAGGCAACAGCATAAACCACTAAGCCACCGTGGTTCACATACCACTATAATTGTTGATAAAAGTGATGCACTAACCAAGGGTTTACTTGTGGTGAAAGTATCACTATCCATTATGGCAGTGCTGCTTGAACACTGGTGTTAATGCAATAGCCTGAGTATGTCCTCTTTCTGTATCTAGTCTATATAAGATAACTTTGCTTTCATATTTTTTAATCTATTTAAATTTAATGATGTGGAAAATCCCACACGCTGTAGCAGCTATGAACCGTCATTCCCTCACCAGCTTTCAAGGTATTTCTTTTTCAAGTATTTCCGTTCTAAATCATTTCCTGTGTTGTAATAGTGTAATTTTTGTTTGTTGCTAAGGCACTAAGTTTGGAGACTCCTTCCATATACTACAGTATGTCAAATAAAGATCTCTCCTTACAGTTTATTATTTATCCTTCATCATGTCACACACCCACATCTTTCTTTCTTTATTGTTCTTTCAAAAGGAAAAGTGAGAGGTCATGACTTCTGATCTTAATTCTGACTGTGTGTGCTAATATGTGGTTTGGTGGTACTGTATTTACAGTACACAGAGGGTTATTTATTGTGACTGTGTATGCATTTATTGTTACTGTGCATGTGTTTTTTTTTTAATAACTAAACATTGAGTGACCCCAGAACCGCATGGTTTCATAAATATCCCACAGTACTACTGTATAGTGCTTGAGTGGTTAAAATAACACACTGTATTATTACAGGGATACGTACTGTATATGGTATACCAGGCACCCAGACAAAAGCAAGCTCCACCTTTTAATGGTATTTATGGGATTTATAAAGTTTATATGATGGTAGGGGGTATTTTTAACATATAATTCAAGTGTGGTGCCTAGGAGAAGTGACATGTACGTGCATTTATGTGGTAATAAAGGCTTGTTTTATGTGACTAAGAAGAAAATGGGCAATAAAAAAGAGACTTCTCCGACTCGAAGTCTCTAAGAGAGCTGGGAGTGATTGTGTCTAGGGGATTATACTGTAGGTAACTCATGGAACTGTACAAACTCAACAGTGCAGCCAGAATGCATACATGCATATTCCCTTTCCTTATGTACAGTATGACTTTATATACACTCATTTGCCACTTTATTAGGTATGCCTTGCTAGTACTGGGTTCGATCACCTTTTGCCTTCAGAACTACCTCAATTCTCCTTGGCATAACTTCAACATTTATCGTTTGCTATAACAGTGGAGTCCTTCAGACTATCGCTATAACCATGGTGGGTCCATGCCATGTTATAAGTTCATATTATGTTTCTCTGGTGCTTAACACGTTTATGCCACGCATGCGGCATGGAATCAGCGCATCTATGTCACGTTCAGGGAATTGATTATGAATACTGCATTCAATTTCGCACACCATCTCTTTGTGATGAAAAGCCCTGCGTGTGTTGTTGTACTGAGAACTGATTCTCACTGCATATTTTCTCTTTTTCCGACCATTCTCTGTACAAATCTAGAGATGGTTGTTTGTGAAAATCCCAGTAGATCAGCAGTTTCAGAAATAATCAAACCAGTCTGTCTGGCACCAACAGCTATGCCACATTCAAAATCATTTAAATCACCTTTCTTCCTCATTCTAATGCTCAATTTGAACTTCAGCAGATCATTATGTCGACATGCATAAATGCACTGAGTTTCTGCCATGTGTTTGGCTGATTGGACACACTACTGTATATGGACAAAAGTATTTGTCCAAACCTGTAATGAAATTGCATCCAAATACATATACTTCAATAAGGAGTTGGTCCCCTTTTACAGTATATGAAGCTATAACAGCGTCCACTCTTCTTGGAATGCTGTCCACAAGATTTTGGAATGTTTCTGTGCCCGTGCCCATTCATTCTGTAGAGCATTTATGAGGTTGGGCACTGATGTTGAACGAGATGTTGGCACTGAACAAGAAGGCCTCGATCACAATCTCCATTCCAGTTCAACCCGAAGGTGCTTGATGGGGTTGAGGTCAGGGCTCTGTGTTAGGACCAATTAAGTTCTTCCATCCACCCCGAACTCATCAAACCATGTCCTGCTTTCTACACTGGGTCACATCTTGGGTTAGAAAAGTGCCTTCCCCAAACTGTTGCCACGAAGTTGAAGGGATTGCATTGTCCAAGATGTCTTGGTATGCTGAAGCAGTAAGATTGTCCTTCATTGGGGATAAGGGGTCTGATAGAAAGACAGGTTTTAGGAATTAACAGGTTTGGCCAAAAACTGTGGCCCATATAGTGTATTTATGTTGATAAGGAGTTAAACAGGTGTACCTTATAAGGTGGCCAGTGAGTGTATAAAATATAAATGTACTTAGTGCTATATTTTGTCTAACAGCAAGACCTTGGCCGCATGATGTTTCCCATAACATGCCTCACCATACAGAAGGTTAATAAAAACAGCTGTGAATATGCAGCGTCTATGACCCTTGTTCCAAAAAGGTGCTGTAGCCCTTCTTCTTAGCCACGACGACATCTCACCAGGGCTGTGCCTCCAAGCTTTGTTTAGCTTGTTTAGATTCAAGCTCTGAACACAGTTATTTAGCGGTTTCACTGCATATACACCATGTGGTTTAATGATCAAAACACCTGACAAACACAAGCTGTATGAAAGAGCTGTTTATGTTCCCTTCGTATTACTTATGACTTGTGCGCATTCAGACAAAATTCTTGAACAGACTGTTAACAAGGCACACTGTTCTCTCATGTAGTTCACAACAGACCCGTTGGCAAACAAGCCATTCGCACAGGCGAAGGCTGAACAGAGCAGTAAGTAATTGTCCCTAAATAGCTTACACACAAACAGCTTTAACACTGGGCTCTGGGTTTCAGGACATAGTTTAAGCCTAGTCTAAGATTAAATTGCACTGTTTATGGTCATTTCGTATCGGAAAGCCAATTTAAGACTCAATGTGTGTGTGTGTGTGTGTGTGTGTGTGTTTGCAGAAAATGCAGATCTTAAACAGGAACATTGGTACTAAGCAATTTTACAAATCACTGTTTAAATCAGATATTCCCTGCGTGAGGAAACACACCTAGTGTAATATCAGCCAGGCTTCACTTTAAGTCATAAACTCATAGCAGAGCTGCTATATGGCCCTTAGTACCAGTGTGATAATGGACCCACTATTACTCCAGCCATTAAAACTGAGCTACTACAGTGTATCGAACACAAGGCCTTCATATGGCGGCCTGTAAGTGGAAAACACTTAACAAACCGAAAACATGGCAGCGAATCAGAAAACCCCACAGCAAGTGTAAAACATATTGATATGGCCATAAAATAGAAAAGGGTAGCATTTAACTGGAACATCACATGCTAATGCTGAGAGACAGAAAGCTGGTACTGATGCTTGTATTCATGTTTTATTTTTAGTAAAAGCATTCTTGCTAGAAATGCATAAACGGTTGCACATTTTGCACATTATTTTAAACAAAAGTGATTTCTGAATTAATTAATAAAATTTTTCTAAGTATAAATAGACCTGGGTGGCACGGTGATGTAGTGGTTAGCACTGTCGCCTTGCACCTCCAGGGTCTGGGGTCAATTCCCAGTCAGGTTTGATTCCCGTCTCCGTGTGCATGGAGTTTGCATGTTCTCTCCCCGTGCTTGGTGGGTTTCCTCTGGGTACTCCGGTTTCCTCCCATAGTCCAAAGACATGCAGATTAGGCTGATTGGCGTTTCCAAATTGTGTAAATGAGTGTATGTGTGTGTGCCCTGCGATGGATTGGCACCCTATCCATGGTGTACCCCACCCCTACCCCATGGTGTCTCCCGGGATAAGCTCCAGGCCCCCACAACACTTATACTGTATGTAGATGATAAAGTGGTATAGAAGATGAGTGAGTGAGTAAATAAAGATGGAAAAAATCCTGCTCATCTCTTTGTCCTCATTCAAAAATGAAGCTGCTAAAATTACAGTGTAGAATATGCAGGGCATGGATCAAATCTGCTAAACTGGCCAAATCCAAGCCTGTGCACTAAACTACTAAATAGTGCGCTCTAATACAATAGGTGCTACATTACATATGGTGATGTTTCAAAACAGGAGTATTCAGATCACAGTTATCAGGTGAGAAATCATAGAAGTTCTTGGCAATTTTTGACAATTAATAGCAAATCATAAGGTTAAGTATATACTTTGAAGGTAAATAGTGTACACGTTTTGTGACAGTTAAGCATAAGTTTGAATTTTTTCATTCTTAATGAGTTGTAGACGATTATGTGGTAATTGAAAGTACATCATATTATTTCAAATTTACTGAGTAGCTAATTCATTGGTGATTTTAAATCTTGCAACGAAGAATCATTAAAAATTTCAACTCGTGACAGTGACTCGTGGTCTAGCAAAAATTTTTAGAAATGTTCGACATCCCCCCAACTTAGCAAGAAACCATTTTGTCTATGATACTATACAACAAACTGAAAATTGCAATTTTTTGATCTTGCAATAGTCATATCCTGTGTCTAAACAGGCAAAAGCATGTGATAAGGATCACCACCACTTTTTCTTTTTAACAAGTGCTCTTTTGTTTGCCGTTTTTATTTTGGGAATTGTGTTAATCTGAATTGTTGTTTTAGTTTCTTATTCTCTGGCTTACTGTCATCATTTACACTAAGCAGCCATAACATTAAAACCATCAACATTAAAATCATCTAGGATTTAGGTTTTCCTTGTGCCAAAAAAACAGCTCTGGCCCCTCGAGGCATGACTCCACAAGCCCTGTGAAAGTGTGCTGTGCTGTCGGTACCAGAACCAGGAAACGGGCAGGAAAAATCTCCACTGACCCCTCGCACCCAGGACACAACCTCTTTCACCTTCTCCCTTCTGGCAGGCGCTACAGAACTCTGCACACCAAAACTGCCAGATACAGGAACAATGTTTCTTTCCGTGAGCAATCACCCTCATGAACAGTTGTACTGGATCTTACAACCGTCTTTAAATCATTATTTGCACAACCGTCTTACAACTAATTACAACTAATTGTCTTTAAATAATTGTTATTTGCACAAATCAAACATCCAGTATTGTACTGTAAAAGCACCACCATGCCTCCATTAAACTCCCTACATGCACATTACTTCACTACTACTGTACTATACTACAGTACTTTGTTTTTGTACTACCTAGTATAGTCCATACTGTATAATGCACACAGGGCTACTTTAAGATACCTTTATGTACACTATACTGAACACACTCAGGATCCTCCCACCTTATTTAATCTTATTTAATCACAAACAAAATGTTGTATAATTACTGTGTACAAATGTGTGTTTTTTTGTTGTACAGTGTTTTATGCTTGTCTGTACTCTGTGAGCTACAAACATCCGGAACCAAATTCATCAGGTGCTTTAAGTGCTGTAGGTTTTCCATGGATCAGACTTGTTTGTCCACCACATCCTATAAGTGTTTGATCAGATTGGGATATAGGAAATTTGGGCATCAGATTATCAACCAACACTGGCCCAGACGATTTGTCTTTTGGTCTCCATAAACAATTCTTGGCTGCCCATGATCCATGATCACAAAGTTTACTGGTGTATAATTGATAATCATTGTTGTTCAAATCATCTGGCAGTACTGTTAATGTTATGATTGATCAATCAAGAACAAATAAAGTCGAGATACACGGTTTTATGTGGTTTTTTGCTCATTTTCTTAGGTAACATAAACTTTATCCTAGTGTTACATGTATAACCACAATGATGGGCATTTTCTCAGACCAGTGATCTTGACGAATCTTGGCAATTTGTCAAGAAATTTAGGATTCTAAAACATACTGTAAATGCATAATAAGCATTTTTAAAATCGAAAAACTAAAACTGAAAATGTGTCCCTTGGTATTTAGATCTCAGATGTAACTACGGTGTTAAATGCTCCTTAGACAGTTAGGTGTATTGGGTGGAGTTTTCTTAAAACTGTCACATGTCTCAGTTTTACATGATTTTCCAAATATCACCATCCTGTTATGTCTACTCAAGGAAAACCTGGCACCTTGTGAGTTATCAGTTATAACATACAGTAGTGATCATAGTGATAAATAATCTTCAGCTTAAGCACCTCTTTAACAAAACCCTTTCTTTTGTATACAGTATATTGATATAAACTTTGAACCTCAAATGTCATCAAATCTAAATATGGCTCATTGAGAGGACCATGGTGTCCTCTCAATAAAAATAAAAAACAGTTTATAGTAAAAGCACAGGATAATGCACCTCCTTCAAATGGATCTGATCTCATTAAACGAGTGCATGGAATCAGCAAAACGAGAGCAAAGTGGTTGGATCTGGAAAAAACTCGCATCCTTTAGCTTACATGCACATTGGGCTGTAGTTTTTAATTTGCATGCATGAGAGCATGTGGTCTTCATGAGCTTCTGTGAACTTACATCATTGTCATTTTTACGAGTTTTGTGGGAACTGCAAGCATAAATATTCCCTAGTTAGGACACAGGCTGTAACTCATAGGCGCAGATCACAGAAAATGCACATGATGTTCTGCTTTTAGACATCCCAGCATTTTTTTGTTGATGTCATCAACCCTTTGATCATACAGAATCTGATTTGTATCTTTGCATTCTGACCTTTCTTCTATCTCTCTTTCAGGAATGAACACTATAAACCACAAATCGGTCAACATTACTGTAACATTCGAGCTGTTGAAGAATATCACCTTTGACTGCACACTGCAGATACTAGTATACTAATGGCAAACAGATTGACAGGACGCAGGCATGGGAAGAGCGCTCAGCTCCAGTCAAAGCCTACGTAAATTTCACAGATCTCCAAAGGAATGCTTGTACAATTAGGGAACAAAATGCTCAGAAAGGTGGGACATATGTGTGTTAGAAGAAAGGAAAGGAGAACATTGTTAAACTGTGGCTCTCACACTCAAGAGCGAGTTCTGGGTGTGCACATCGCTGCTTGGTTCTTCTCTATCGATTATGTCTTTCATCGAGGTCGGTTGAGACATTTAGGGAATTAAACTAGACTAGTAGAATCTCAAAGTCATCATTTCAAAACCAAAATGAAATGCCAGGGTGCGCAATGTTCCCTGCGTCATGAACGTTGCCGTTTATATTGGGAAATATATACACTATATTGTAATTTACTGGACTAACGCAGTCATCATTGAATTGTTTCGACACTTTATATGATTAAGCCAATGGCAAAGGAGGTCAATTCAATTTTCCACTGGTACAGCACTTTTATTGTCTTTCACTCAGTTTGTGGCTTCTTACACAAAACCAAGTACCAAATACTAAGAAAATCAGATCTTACCACATCTCTATTGCTAATATAATAGAGTTAGTGGTTACCGTGAAGACTGGCATTGTACGGGAAATGATGTCATCGCTCTAAAAATTAAAAGATTTTGCAGTTATTCTAAGAGACACAGACAGATACAGTATATTTGGCTGCAGATTATTAAATCTACCCGATCATGACACACTGCACTGTTCTGTCTGGTGATAAAACCCTTTTAATGGTGTGCAATAAAAAAAATACATAGAAAATTAAATGAACTAAGCAGCATTTATTATTATATATATATTTTTAGGGTTCAGGGGTCATTTGCCAATTCTAGCCCAACAAATAGATATCCTATAATAAAGCAAATATATAGCAGGACACATTGAAGGAAATAGGTGTTAATGTTAATGGCTTTAACGTTATGGATGATTATATGTATGTTGGTGTATTTTAATGTTATTGCTGATTGGTGTGTATGTACGGTATAGTGTATATGAATGTAGCACTGTAGCACTTCTTTGGTTTTCACAGGACTATTATCTTGTGTTTTTTGGTACTTAGGTAACAGAACATAAGCCCTTTGGCACAACATGGGGAAGAAAGAGACAAAGCTGAACTGAAGAGAGAACAGCGCTCGGAACGCCTGCTCTGTGTGTCCTCATGGCTGCTTTAACCTGTGGCATGTTGCTGACCCTGCAATGTTAAGTCCTGCGATTGTCTCCACCTTCCACTACAGCCAGGCCTCACCCCAAACAGAGGGACATACACATAGAGGATACGCTCATTAACATAGGATCAATATTAAACTCAGTATTTGTCAAAACTATAAGAATTCTTTTATAATCCTTTATCAGACACTGTGGTTGGATGTGTTTATTAATATAGGGAAAAACAAACAATAAAACAAAGAAAAACAAACAAACAAATAGACTCTGAAAAATCATAAAGTAAGGTTTGTCAATTTAAACCTACGAATGATTTTCATGGACTTTGGTTATAAAAACCTAACAAAAATTTTTAACGAAACCTAGAATTAAAAAAAGAAAGAAAAGAAAAAAAGTCTTATTAAAATGTCCTTATAATGTCCTGTCATCACAATAAATATAAAAAAGTTATATTTCCTAATGTAATATTAATAAAGAATATAAAATATAATTTGGCTGTGATTGGTATATGAGGATTTTTTCCCGTATGGTTTTTTTTTCCATAGTACACTGCAATGACTGGAGACCAACAACTCTCTCTCTCTCTCTCTCTCTCTCTCTCTAACACACACGCAAAAAACAAAACAAAAAAAACATATGTTTAAAATTTATGTACTTGTTATTAAAGTCAGTTTGTGGTTCCTTTAAACTGATGTAAAGTCCTAATAAAAAAACACAAAGAGGAAGAAAAACAGGAAAGGGTCCTATCTGTTCACATCTGTTTTACTTGAATATGATTCCAGTGAAGTCTTGCTACATTTATTTATGTTAAATTCAATCTGTTCTTAGAAGATAACCAAAAAAGCCTCAGGGATACCGCACCGCATGACTCACTAGTAAATGGTACAGTCTGGGTGTAAAACCTGTTAGATTAGATATCAAAAGAGGATTAGTCAGGATACTGTCAATATTTGTAATCAACCCTGTAAAAGTATAAAAATAAACTAAAATAAAAAACTGCACTGTATGTGCTGACACATTTCTATCATAGCCAGGACTGATTTGTTCAGGTTTTTTTTTTTTTTTTTTTTTTTTTTTTTAGTGCAATAGCTCTTGTGTGGGTTTGGCCA
>JAQMYI010000038.1:4662613-4678545 GCA_030014275.1 Clariallabes melas | reverse complement strand
GTATTATTTTTTTTTAAATATAGTTTTATTGACCTTAATGAATTTTCATGTTTTTTGTCAGTATTCCCTGCTGGTATCCTCCAACCTCCCTTTTTTGGTAAAGGACAGCCCCGATCCCTTAACTATGGTGGCATTGGCATGGTGATTGGCCATGAGATCACTCATGGCTTTGACGATAATGGTAATTAATTGGATTTCATGTATACTTGCTATTTGTCTAATTCTAAAGTTGTTCACCAAAAATTACAAGAAAACAATGGAAGGATTTTTGAAAACAGTGGGCTCAGGAACAACACTAGCAGGGTTCTATGAGATTGAAGATCATGTGTCAGGTCATATAACTGAGTAAGGATTCTGAGAAATGCAGTTTGATTTGGTATTTATAGCAGACATGACTGTGAATACACTGGCACTGATTTAGTAAACAGAGAACTACTACTACCAATAATAATAATAATTATTATTATAAAAATAAATGATAATAATAATAATAAATGATAATAAATAATAATAACAATTACTTTTACTATAGTAGAAGTAATTATTATTATTTATTATCATTTATTATCATCATCATTATTATTATTATCATTTATTATTATAATGTGTATACACATATTAATAATAATAATAATAATAATAATAATAATAATTAATTTTACTACTACTAATGATGATGACGATAATGATGATGATGATTATTATTATTGTTATGGGTAGTAGTAGAAGTAGTACTGTACAGTAGTAGTAGTGGTTCTATAGGAGGAGGATTAATGTTTTCGATAAGCCTTTACAATAACAACATGTCACCTAATTCTCTACATTGATGTCTCACACCAGTGATTTGTTCTCGAACAGGCCGTAACTTTGATAAAGATGGAGACCTGAAGGACTGGTGGACCTCGTCATCAACAACGCAGTTCCAGGAGCTTTCGAAATGTATTGTAGACCAGTACAGCAGCTTCTCATGGGACCTGGCTGGTGGACAAAATGTACAGTATGCTCTTATCACGAAACTCACGGATATGAGTGGATATGATCACTTGACCTTGTTTAATTTCTTTGTTGAAAATTTGTTATGGAACTCAGTTGATAAAGATTTGTTGATAAACATATTTTTATGTTACAATGCAATGATAAATGACACATTATAGCACAGTAAAGGCTGCTACAGTAGGTTTAAAAAGATGGTGTTGTGTACAGAAGCTCTTGATCAACCGCTAAATGATAATGCATAGAAGGATCCATAGACAAATCTATTTTAAGGTACATTTGCTAAAAATTTTAGGTTTACCGTTGAGGTACTGTAGCTACTTAATTGATAGCCCTGTGTATGCATTCACTTATGCTACACACACTGCATCAAGCCTTAACAAGTCACAGAAGATCCTCTTGCATGTGTCGTTGCATCTCCGTTGCCTTCTGCCGAGTTGGTTTCAGCCTCCTCTGCTGTTGTGTTCAAATTGCTCAAATTGCCTTCTGAGTAATCAATTGAGCTGCGATTTTTCCGAAGATGTAGAAAGAGCTACAAATGACTGTTATTTTCTGTCTCTCTTTCACCCTTTCCTTTTCCCATTTTCAGCTTAATGGGAATAACACCCTTGGGGAGAATATTGCAGACAACGGGGGCATTCGCCAGTCTTATCAAGTAAGTGCAGCGGGTTGTGGCCTTTGTGTCTTTGCTGGCCAATTATGCTGCCTGAAATACTTTGCAAATGTTACATAAGGAATAAAACACTGTTACCAATTTAACTTAAGTTGCTACAGACACAGTTGTTAGCACTGTCGCCTTGAACCTCCAGGGTGCGGTCGATTCCTGCCCAGGTTTGATGTTCTCCATGTGATTGGTGTCTCCGGGTGCCCTGATTTTCTCCCAGACATGCAGATTAGGCTAATTGATGTTCCCAAATTGCCCACAAGTGTGCGTATAGATGTGTGAATGTGTGTATCTGTGTGTGCCCTGCCATAAATTGGCACCTCATCCAGTGTGTTGTGCCCCGTCTCATGCCCTGGGTCTCTTGGGATGGGCTCCAGGCCCTGTGCGCAGGATAAAGGATGTAGATGATGAGTGAGTGAATGAGTGAGCGTGTTACAGACACTGCAGACTTCTCTCAAAAATAATAACAAATGAGCAAATTAGTACAGAATTCATAACATAAATTAAATCTGGCATCATTTTAAATCAGCCCCTTTTCCCAGGAGACTCGGGGCACGAGGCGGGGCTCACCCTGGACGGGGTGCCAATTTAAAACTGAGCATTTAACCGTGCTGTGTGTCATTTATTGCTACTTAAGTACACGTCCATGACTACAAACATGGTCAATCAAGAATCCATATCCCAGCAAACGCGTTCACCTGATTACTAACTACACCCTCACTCACTCGCTCATCGTCTATACCACTTGCAGGGTCACAGGCCTGGAGACTTACGGCTTGAGGCGGGGTACACTCTGGATGGGGTGCTAACCCATTGCAGGGCACACGCACACACACACACACACACACACACACACACACACACACACACTATGGAGTACCCGCAGGAAACCCACCAAGCACGTGGAGAACATGCAAACTCCATGCACACAGACCCCGAGGCTGGAATCAAACCTGGACCATGGAGGTGCGAGGCCATAGTGCTAACCACTAAGCCACCGCTCTGCCTCTGACTACACACCTGAAATCAATTTCACAGTTACAGCGGACAGATTAAAATAGACTTGCCTCAGTGCAATGTTCTGTATTATGCCCTGTGCTTTGTGCCAGTGCCTGGTTCCTGTCATTCATCCTTAACTGTTCTTCCCATGCTGTTTGTAAATTGGCTCAACTTATGCAACATATGCAGCGTAATGGCTGCATTAGGTTTTATAGCTAGCAAACTTAAATGCATTTAAATCAGACATCTGTGAGCGGTAATAGCTGATACCGTGCCATCCAGCTGAGTTTATTTTATTACGCCAGCCGATTAAAATTGTGTTTGGCGTAGTAGGATAAAACACACAAGGAACTAATTTGTACTGCTCTTGTTTTAAATGGATTCCCACAGCCAGGTTGTGCTGAAGAAGTCGTAACTATGGCCTGAAGCAAAGAGCTTAACTGGGTAGCAGATGCACAAGCAACTGAAATAAACCTGACTAAAGAAACATAAATGGTTATGGACGTTCATCTCATTTAATTGTTTATTGCAGGCATACCAGAACTACGTCAAGAAGCATGGAAAGGAAGCTCCATTGCCTGGGATTGAACTTGACCATGAACAACTCTTCTTCCTAAACTTTGCTCAGGTGAGCCAGCCATGGCACACTAGCGTAGGCACACACCATGGATGTTTTCGCATATACACTGTTTAGTCTGTTACTCTAATCTGGGTTTTACGCCGGATGCCCTTACTGATGCAACCCTTTCATTTTATCCAAGCTTAAGACCAGGAGTGCATCCAGTGGCTAGGGTTTGGGCATTATATGGAAATTATTATTATTATTTTTTTTTCACATGGCACACATGAAACCTACATGACAGGATAATCTGTGTATAAAATCCCAGCAACTCATTCCTAGTTATCTCAGAGTAGCATACTCAGAGTTCATATTAGTGTGTCCTCTTACTGTATATACAGTACATAAATTCACCCGAACCCAAGGGATCTTGAAGGATCCAGATGTTCCCCAAACTGAATAGATTTTCATGAATATCACTTTTTTGTTTAAGTGCTCCGGCAATGAATATATAAATCAAATCATTTGTATCTAGTAAGATAAATACTGTAAGGCTCATTGACCTCCTTTAATTCTTCAGATCTGGTGCGCAACACATAGACCTGAACATGCTGTCAACTCCATTAAAACTGACGTCCATAGTCCGGGAAAATTTAGGTAAGTCCCACGATTCAGGAAGCAACAGACAATCACAAACAATATATTTGAAACAGGAGCGGAACAGAAGGAGCATCATCTTGTTAAGAAAAGAGTATAATGCGGCACCTTTTACAGTACGCTAACAGCTGAAACATTTGCTTTTGATTCTACCTACAGGGTTCTTGGATCGTTGCAGAATTTCCCCGCGTTTGCCCAAGCGTTCCAGTGCAAGACAAGTGACAACATGGTGCCTGAAAAGACATGCCAAGTGTGGTGATAATGCCACAGCCAAGGACAATAAGGGCATTTCCTTAAAGGCCCTCACTTCACTTTTCTGACTGTATGACCCAGTCCCAGACTTGGAATGTCTTATGTTCTCCATAGAATAGATAATATCTGGCTTCACCAATGCATTTCAATCGTGTACAGACATGGGGTGCTTTTTTAATCCACTCCTACATTTAACAGTTAGTTAATTTTAGTCTGAATAGATCATCATGCGATCCGTGGTGATCTTCGGTTATTGTTTATAACAACATGAAATGTTAAGATATTGTCATATATTTAAAATGATTTATGTTAATATCAAATCAAATCAAACTGTGAATCGGGGAGATCAGTAGCATTTTGTATGTCAAAGATGTACCTGTAGACATTTAAACTTGGCAACTTTAATGAACCTTTGATAAGATTTTACATCTTATACAGGACAAGAATGCCAAAAAGGAGAATGATTTTAAAATCGTATATATATATATAAAATATGATGTAGACACGGGGATGTACTGGATGTATTGTAATATCAGTTTTTATAGTATTAGGAAACACAATTTTTTTAATGGTTTATTACATTGGCTTGATTTGCACTGGATGTTATATCGATGGCAGTGCAGGCGAACTTTATTTCAAAAGAAAATTTATAGCCATATTTGTCACAGATTTGATAGATTCAATAATAGCAAAGTTAGTTATTGTACAAGCATTTGGCAATGATATATGATACGATGATATGATATGATGTCTAATATGCCAAGGTATATGTGTGTGTGTGTGCGTGTGTGTGTGTGTGTGTGTGTGTTTGAGTATGACAAATCATTTTGACCATCAATGCTATCAAAAAGAGACTGCCTTAAAATAATCCAGCGCGTTTATTAAGAGAGTTTGTTGCAAAAGTACAAGCATTGGTATATGTGTTCAGCTTAATCTACAAAACACCTGCTACTTATGCCAAAGACGCCAAGAAGTATACTATCACCCGGTGACCTTGTGGAATCTCTCAATTATCTTTAAAGTATTATATTTGTAAGAAAAACAAAATGTCAACATTTATAGGGCTGTTTGTTATTAGGTACAGTATGGTTGACTTGATGGTGGCTTGTTTTCTGAGTTGTACAAGTCTTAGGCACGATATGGTTTTTATTTTTTTTGAGTCTCTTTTACTTTTTCGTCTTCTGCATTCTGCAATAGCCACTGTGTCCATAGAAACTTTTTTTTTTTTTTTTTAACATTTTCAAACACGATTATTATATATCGGCCATAATCTTAAATGTAAAGTAATTAAATCCTGTTGTAATCCGGTTATAAATATTAAATCCAAACAAAAAAAGTTTCGGGTTCCCCATGTGCCATGGGTGGCTCTGACCCCTTAAGATGTGGCACAATAAGAACCTATTGTGGTGTCTAGAACCAGGATGTTGGCAGAGGTGCTGTGAGTCGTGGGGTGTGGCCTCCGTGGATCGGATTTGTTTGTCCAGCGCATCCTGTAGGTTCTCAATTGGATTGGGTTCTTAAGAGATTGGAGATTGGGTCGGTGGCCTTGGACTTTTTGGTTGCCAGGCTCCATACATGTCAGGGTGCCTTTCTATCATGGCCAGCTTGGACTTTTTTCAGCAATTTGTGTTGCAAATTTGGGTTGTACAGGATGGGCTGGCTTTTGTTCCCCTTCGGCAAGGATGACCCTTGGGTGCCCATGACCCTGTCACTAGTTTGCTGGTGTGTAGTTGGTGATCAGTGTTATACATTCCATGTGTCAATAGTCATATTGCTACAGTATGAATGATTGGTGTATTATACCACAGCACTGTTGAACTCTCTGAAGGTGAGCTTTAATTTGCTATAACAGTAGTTCTGACGATAGTGCAGTTTGCAAATTACCAGTTTCTACTTGTATCACAAATGCTTTACTTCCACTGCCTGGCCAAAAAATAGTCACTGTCTGGATTTAGTCTTTGATTGCATTATTACTGCAGTGATTAATGTGTTTCAATTGTCAGCGATTTTTTTAACAGTAACTGATGCAGTGTGAAGCTTCTCATTTCTTAAGCTACCAGGCCAGAATATTCCATAGTTGTGGAAAAGATATTACCATCAAATTATTGACCAGCATCAAGCAAAGATAACAACTAAGGAGATTGTTGAAGTTACTGGAATTGGGTTAAGAACCATCCAACACATTATTAAATCCTGGAATGATGTTGAAAAAAGTGCTTGAAAAAAAACTAACACAGTTATGGATCAAGAAAATGTACAAGCATTTGATGAGTAATCTGGTGAAGTTTTCAAATATTTATGAAATGAGTCTCCGGTATCATCGAAGTAACATCATTCCAGGATTTAATAATGTGTTGGACGGTTCTTTCGGATACGGATGTTACTTCGATGACATGCTGACTTTTTGTGACGGATGTGACTTCATTTGACATGCTGCATTTTTATCTAGGTAAATAATAAATAATTATAATACCACTTTACCACTTTTATATAATAGTAAATAATTTTTATCTATAGTAAATAATAGGAGCTAACTTGTTATTTTTTAATAAATAAGAAATGCTAGCATTTTGGTCATTAAATTGCTGTGGTATAAAAATAACAAAACACGTCAGGACCATTTTTTGTATTAAAAATAAGAAAAATAGAGCATTTCTGTTTTTTTTAAATTTCAGAAATAGAAGCATGTGTGATAAAGAACTGTGGCAGATTCACCCACATGCAGGGGAAGAAAAAAAAAAACCTTACCATTGATTTCCTTGTAAAACAGCATACCCAAGAGAACTCATGCAGTTTATATATTTAGATCCATTTCTCTCCATTTCTTTTAAAGGCAGCCTTGCCTTTTTACTGAAAGTCTTTACACGTGCCTAAGACATTTGTGCATTGCTTTATATTTTTCCCTCTACAGGATTTGGTTGTTTCTAACTAAATATCTTGTATGTTATAGATGATCAAAACAACCAAACCTTAAAATATTTTTTTCTTTTTCTTTCTCTCTGTTCCTTTTAAGCCAGCAGATTCTTCCATGTATGTTTGCTTCACTGCTTTTCATTTTTTTCAAACATTTGAGCATTGCTCAGAAGAAATCCATCTCAACTTGTACCCACGCAGACAGATATACCTCAGATGCCTATATTTAGATACTTTGTAATATTATTAATGCATATTCATGAACAGAAATTGTTTGATTAATAAATTGAAAATGTAAAAGTGTCTGTCTTTTCCTTCTTTATTAAACAGCATCTAATCATCATCATCATCATCATCATCATCTCTCTCTTTCCAAAATATAAATAAAAAAACAAGAAAGCTTTTAGGTCTTTAACAGGCTGTTCTGTCTCTCTCATAGTCAACCAATCACATGGCAGCAGCTCAATGCATTTACTGTAGGCTTTGCCCAGACTGGTTTTAGCTGAAAGAAAGGCTCCAGTAACTTCTCTTAAAACAAGGTTTGAAGGGCATCTGTAAAAGAACCACACGTTAAACCTCGAAGCAGATTCTCTACAGCAGGAGAACATCACACAAGGTGAAACTCCTGTCAGCTAAGAACAAGAAACTGAGGCTATTCACATGGACTCACCAAAATTGGACAATAGATGATTGGAAAAAGGTCTGGTCTGATAATTTGATTTCGGCTGGTATGATCAGAATTTTGTGTAAACAATAATAAAGCATGGATCCATAATTTCCCCTTGTAGCAGCAGATCAGGCTGCTGGTGGTGGTGTAACTTAGTACCAGCTAAGCATTGTTTACTGTAAATGCCAAAGCTTATCTGAATATTGTTGCTGACCATGTCCATCCCTTTATGACCACAGGATAACGTGTCATGTCAGGTTAAAATCATCTCAAACTGGGTTCATGAACATGATAATGAGTTCATTGTACTAAAATGGCCTCTGCAGTCACCAGATCTCAATCCAATAGAGCACATTCGTGATGTGGTGAATTGGGAGATTCGCATGTACATCCAGCAACTCTGCAGCAACTATGTGGTGCTCTTATGTCAAAATGACCAAAATTAAAAAGAATGTTTCCAGCACCTAATTGAATCTAAAATTAAGACAGAAGAATTAAGGTGGTTCTGAGGGGTCCGACACAGTACTATCAAAGTGTAGCTAATGAAGAGGCTAGTAAATGTATTTGAAATTGATCTGCATATGTGTAAATGGAAGTCCAAAGTTAGAAATTTCTTGTAGTATTAAAACAGGCACTATTTAGTGATAATTGTTAAATTTAGACATGAAATGCATAAAGATGCTTTGGGTGTATTAAGATTATTTCATCATTTACTGTAATAAAAAAATGCTGATAATCTGATGATCCAATACAAATATTTAGCTCCTTAGTGTATATTTACTTAAATGTTGCATGGAGCCAATGAATGACTGAATGACACCCCAGACAGTATGAACCTTCTTGGCCTGCACAATAACGAACTGTTTCTTTTGGTTCTTTTGGTTGACTTTAAATGTGTGTGAGTCATTCTATAATTTGGGGTATATTCCATGTCTGTTTATGATATATTTTAGCTAATAAGAGACAGCATGTTGCACACAAGCATTATGTGTATCGCATGCTTTGCTTAGCTTGAAAATCATGATAATGGTGTTAAATTGACCATTTTTGCCAAGTCCGCTTTTGCAGTTGAGGGTTTCTTGGTTTCAAAATAAAGACTAAAAACCATTAGGGTTAACAACAACTGTTTTTAATTTATTTCAAATGTTAGAATACTCACTCTCACTCACTCATCATCACATAGAGACGGGAATCGAGTCTGGCCTGGAATCAAACCCGGACCCTGGAGGTGCAAGGCGACAGTGCTAACAGTTTAAATACTTTAAAATACAAAATTAAATAGTTCAAATATATCAATTTAACAATATCTGCAAAAGTTCTGTTAAATAAATTACAAACTGAACTAAAAAATCATCTCAAATTCCAAATCCAAATTTGTCCCAAAGTCAAATGATAAAATTTTTCTCCATGGCATATATTTTAGTCAAGTATTCTCTCATTAAAATTTTTTTTTTTTTTATCTATAATATTGCTCTTTGTTATTGAGTATTTTAAATGACCATCAACATCACATGTCCGGTGAACATCCCAGGATGTCTGGAAGCAAGCATAAAAGTGAGGCTGGTACTGCTAATAGGAGCTAAGCATTAACGATGGAGATGAAAGTAAAATTAATAAAGAGAATGGAGCAAGGTGAAAAAATGGCAAACATTTGCATTCGGTATTTTGTATCATGAATTGTTCAACCATTGGCATGATTCTAAAGAACAAGTAGAAGATCATGGAACATGTCAGTTTCACACTGTGTATAGCCAATTGTGTTATTATCCTAGTACCTAGACAATGTTTGTTGGATTTACGAACAAATTGGACTTGTTTAATTTGAACTCGTTTGTATGTTGGGGACTTACTGTCATTTATTTGTTCAAATATGATGTTAAACTGTTCATGAAAATGAGAAGTGGTCAGCCAGGCAAGTATAACTATATCAGGAAACTATATCAGGAAACTATACACTGTATATAATATCTAATACATAATCAGTCAGAAAGTTTAAGTTTTTCAACTAGAAGATATGTTGCACTTATGGAATTTGAACCACCTATTTTGTATTGAAAAAGAACATTGTTTTTGTACTTTTTGTATTTATGTGAAATGTAACCCAAATGACTCATGTGAAAATACCAAGTTGAAAAAAATAAAATAAACATCCAGGCACCTATGAAAGCAAAGCAAGAAACCATGTCAAGCTTTGAAAAAAAATTATACTTTAACATAAATATATCAATCACCTCTATGGTTTCTCACTACTGCAATAGAGATGGAATTTAAAAATCCCCACTGTTTTCTCCGGTATCTAATTTATAGCCTACCAATAGACGTCTCACCACTACATGATCTCTAAAACTATTCCAAGACCTAATTTTCAGTGATTTCTTCCTGGTGTCTAGTAGATATTTTTAAAATAATTTTCTAATCAGATGTGTTTTGACAGTTTATTTGATGAACTGATATCAGGGTCCTCGATTCACATCAAAGTTCAACTCACATCTATTTTTTTCTCCAAATACACAACTAATAGAAGATTTGTGTTAGGTCGAAGTCAGATATGATTAAAATATGAGCTCATTCATTACAAGATCATGTTTTTATTATATTTATATTTCAGGAAATTTGCTTTCTTCTTTGACGTTGTCATTTTTACCAGCTCTGTACTCGCTGCAGGCTTTATTGGCTCTCTAGAGGGGTGTTAAATATACTCCATGCTGCCCACACCTGATTAGAAGCACATTTGCAAGCATGTTGATGGCAGGTCAGAGCGAGGGCTGAAATTCGAACTGCAAGCCATGGATATCCCCATGAGCACTTCATCAAGCCAACGGCTCAGCATGATATGCAGCCACATGTAGACTCGACTACGTCTTTCTAACAGCCACCCTCTGATATCCCACATCAACCCCAACCGACACACTGCCCAGTGATGGGGTTAACATGACCAAAGTCTATTAAAGTACAAATCGCTGGTTGATTCTGACCTTTTATAAATAATGAACTGTTACACAAGAAGGTAAAACAAAATGATTGCGAAGAGAAGAAAAGTGAGCCAGGTCAGAGTGGCCTTTAGGAGAACTTTCTGTCTTTCATATGAAGTCACTTAAATGTTGCTGTTTTTCTGAGAGATTGCCTTCCTGACAGAATCATTACGCAACAATTTAGATCACAGTGACCTTATTTGAGTGATAGATCTGACTCCTGAACTTTTTTATAATTTTTTTAATAAAACGGTCAATATACAGCATAGGGCAGAGTGTCTCATAGTTATTAGCCTATCCTTTTCATATTTTCCTTCTTTTTTTCCCCATCCATAAAATCCACTTCATTACCTTTTATATGTGTCATTTCTATAGACATAGCATTGCCACTATTAAACCAAACATTGCCTGTTTTCTGCAAGAGCTATTAAGGCATTTACTGATATAAACAAAGTAAAGTAATTTTATTTAATTGTAGGTCTATCGGTAGATGATAATTCATTGTATAACACATTAACCACAAAGTCTGTTATAGAATTTGTCCAATATTTTACTTGGAAGATCTTGTGTGTAATGTGTGTAATTATAATAATCTTAAAATATTGCTTAAATCCTACCCTCTTGAAACCTTTTCTCTTAATTTTCAATAAATGATATTATAAACTGTTGTTTGTTTTTAAAAGATAGAGTACACTATATGAACCTGCAATAATCCAAATACAATCACAAATTGTGTGAATTTGTGCCCATTTATTCCGTAGAGCATTTATGAGGTCAGACACTGATGTTGGACGAGAAGGCCTGGCTTGTAATCTCCATTCCACTTCATTCCAAAGGTGCTCGATGTGGTTGAGGTCAGGGCTCTGTGTTAGGGCCTGTCAAGTTTTTCCACACCAAACTCATCAAACCATGTCTTTATAGTTCTTGCTTTGTGCACTGGGGCAGAGTCATGTTGGGATAGAAAAAGTGCCTTCCCCAAACTTGTCCAAGACAATGAAGCATTAAGATTGGCCTTCACTGGCGATAAGGGGGCTGACTGAAACACCTATATTCAATAATGAAAAGTTTTAGCCAAATACTTTTGTCCATTAAAGTGTATCTCACACACACATTTCTGGACAGAAGTCTTCAATCAGAGAAGTTAGAGAAGATGTTTAAAAAAAAAAAAGTGGAAGGAGAAGAAAAAGAGTAAAAGCATCAACACTTAGTCCTCATAATGGCAGAAACCAGATATTTAGGGCCAGCTGAGAATATGTTTCTATACAGCTCTAACCCAGAACCTTGAGCCCAAATACCGTATTCTTTGCAGGCTTTTGCTGTTTCACTTGACATGATTCCAAACATATTATATTGACCTTTGGCTGAACCTGTGGGGTGCATGGTTATTGGTATCTGGCGGCACGAGGCCAGGGCCTGACTTTGAGACTGGGTACTGCAGCCCACAATCTAGTACACCTCACAGCATTCCACAGAATGTATCTTTAATCTGTTACACACATTCAGTCATCAGGCAACAAAGATTTACTAAGCAAAAGATCTGGAGAGAGACAGAGAGAGAGAGAATCAAAATGAAAATAAACCAGGAATGAGATGTTCAAGCACAATATTTTAATCCTATAATTTAAAATTGCTCAGATGTTTCAATATATTAATCATAAAAAATCCCAACAATTGGTGATCAGGTTGGCTTCGTGAGGTATTCCTGAAAACCAGACTGGGTCATTACACATACAGGTTCAGTAAGCTTCGGCAAAATTTGGATTGGTTATTTGAAGACTCTTTGTTCATATAAATTTGGTTTTCTTGCACATACTGTACCCAACTTTTAAGCATGGTCTACAAATGTTCTTTAGAGTTGAGGCATTAAAGCTTAAGGTTAGCCTGCTTTACCCATTCCACAACTAGTTTTGCCCAAGTTGCAGTTATCTATCTAATGATTTGAGGTTATTTAAGAGAATACTCTTAATGTGCTCCTCTGTGCTCTTGGGATTTACAGAGTTCTTGGGATGGAACGCCCAACCTTTACTCATCCAAATACCCTGCTCATCAAAACCTTCCTCCCGAGGGCTTTTTCATTGTCTGTGAGGTCAACTGCAATGCTTAAGTCAAACATGACAATCCTACCTTCCAGTTCATACCAGGCCTATCCCTTGGTGGTTCCTCAATTTGCTCCCAATTATCTGAACCAATTTTTTTTTACTCAGGTGAGGGTAACAGTTTTGAGCTTCTTCCAAACTCCCTACACCTTTCAATTACTTTTATTTACTTGCAGAAATGACTTTATTAATTTATTAATTGATACTGAAATTCCTGAAATGTCTTTCAGTATCAATTAATTAATAATCTAAGTGAGTCTACTGTATGTATACAGTATTTTGACCCTGTAGTGTCATGTGTGTAGATAGATAGATAGATAGATAGATACTTGTAGATAGATATATTGTACTACAGTATATACTGTATAGACTAAAGAATAGAAATTACTAAAAGCCCAATATTTTCGGACATTCATAATAATGCTGAGTGTGTTTAAACCTCTGACCTCAGCTGTTTGTAACATGTAATGTATAGAAGTATTATGAAAGGATAACACTATAATGGCAATATAACATTCTCTGTACTTTAGTTAAAGCATTTAAACAGTGATTTAAAAATGCAGGCCCTCACAAGAGCTGCAAAATCACTGGTGGTTCTTATCTCCTCTTCTAAAGCACTGCACTATGCGAACATCCCACATACACTGCTAAGTGGCACCATATATGTAGTCAAACACTCAGTTTACAGAAGCCAAGTTACAAAAGCCTATTTGCCGTCACCTTGCTGGAGACCTAAATACACCCACACCGCCCCAAAACAAGCCAAGCTCATCTTACAAAAACTGCTAATGGCCAAAAGAGCCCAGTGGTTCCTCTGTCACCATGGCAACAGCATCCTCGCTAACACTCAATGTTTTGGAAGTGTCTGGCTCTTCACAACCCTTTACTTCTTCACTCTGAAAAACACTCACAACAGTGAACAGCCACCACTTCACATCAACTACGGCACTGAGCACGAGAGAGAAAGCATGTGAGGCTGAGAGACTAGGACAGATCTGTGGGCCTGTTGACCATTATGATTTCAATTTCCTTAGGTGTTGCACAGGCTCCCATGAGAAGTAAAAATGAAACTTGAAGCATACATGTAAATTTTTTTTTTGTCTGTAATCAGCAGCATGGTTTTTAGCGTCCCTAAATGTGCTAACTTGAGAGAAAAAGCTTGGCAATCAGTTTTGCGATGCATCAGATGCTTTCCTTTAAACAGGTGGCTGATCTTTGTTGTAAATACAGTCTACACTGTATTCATCAAAAGAGTCACACAATTGTGCATGTCTGATTTAAAAGTAAACTACATTACCTACAGTAACTACAGCACTACAAAAGGAAAGAACAATATTGACTTAAAATTCAGTTTTATAATATTAAAGTGCCATTTGTAATTTTGTAGGTAGATTGTAGCTCGTACACAATACTCAGTTTCCCCTCAACTACTATAACACAATTGTGAATCATAAATCAGGTTAAATCTTTCACAAGATTTTAAACACAAACAAATTGCAAACTATTTTTGGTGTATTTTTAAAAAAATATGCTCGAAATAATCATTGTACAAATGTACAGAAAGTATACATTAGAATACAAATTTTAACATACGGTAGTCTCAGTATATTTTTAGTTAAATTTAAATGTATTTATTTATGCTTATATATAGCGCACTACTCTCTCGTGCGCACCCGCTTTTAGAATCGTTTTTGTGCGCTGAAAATTTTTGCGCGTTCAAGATAATTTATGTTTTAAGTCTCTGTGTAACAGCTAGAATCAACACACCGGGTTTGAACTAATACTGTACCTGTATATTCTAATACTAATGTCTGTCTTTGTTCAGACAACCTGACCTTTTGTTGAACACAAATAAACTACTGTATACCTAAGTAAAAAAAAGTATGTTAAATCCTAGCATGCCAAAGCATACTTAAGTGTACTTGCTCCAGACTTATACAGAAGTATACTTGAAGTTTGCTATTTTGGAACAAGTAATTTTGTACTTAAGTTGTGTATTTACAGTAAGTTGTAATTAAATTGTACAAAAGCACAATTTTAAGTGTATTAAGTATACTTTTGTGTGCTAAAGTGGAATAACTTTAGTATACTTAGTATACTGTACTTTAAGTATATGGCTGTGTGTGTACTAACGTACATAACGTACGTACTGTACTGTACACGATAGTAATTAATGAAATTCAAGTATATATTTAATGTATTATAAGTACATTACAGCAATTACTACTGTGTTACAAATACATGATTAATATACTATGAGTATATTCTTGTTGCAGCAGTAGCATGCTATTATACTTCTGTCCAATTCCAAATACTAATAAAGTACACTGTGAGGTTAATACAAATATACTTTATTATGTAATAAAGTACAAACAGTCTTCTATAATACTGTATTGCAAATGTGTTACCAGTACACTAAAGGTGTTAAGGATAATTTACAAATGCTAAATGCATTTTCTATTGGTGGATTTATGCTTGAACGGATGGATAGAAGGATCAATCAATCCATGAATCCCAAATCCCTGAGGTGAAAATAGCATGACCTTGCTTTTATGTTGTGTGTTTGAGGTATGTATGCCCAGAGAATGTAGTGACGACTGGCTTGATCTTCAGGTGGTATAAATCAAGTTATGAATAACATGTTTTTGAAACACATTACATTAGTAATATAGAGGCAGATTTTATTCACGAGTTCAACAGATTTAATTTGCACAAGGTTACAAAAAAACGGTACTATAGTTTAGTTGTGTTCAACAAAACGTTAATTGTCTTAACAAACACACAAACTAAAACATAAACAGTTGTCTAAACCAAGACAGACATTAGTATTAGAATATACAGGTACTAGTGATGGGTCGTTCATGAACGATTGGTTCTTTTTGAACGAATCTGTAATGTGACTCAGAAGAATGAGTAGTCTCGGAGAGTGATTCGTTCATTTTCTACTGGGAACGCATCCGCAAATCATCGCAAAACCTCCATAGGTTAGGTACAGGAAACAGTATTGAGCGATTCTCCTCAATGACTCTTCTACTCCTGGTCGTTCGTTCTTTCGTCACGTGACACCCAGAGACGCTATACAATGCAGTACACAGGAAACAGAATTGAACGGTTCTCAACGAATCTTCAAGTCCCGAGTCATTCGTTCTTTTGTCACGTG
>JAQMYI010000038.1:4299538-4309702 GCA_030014275.1 Clariallabes melas | reverse complement strand
TTTTGATGCCTTCAGTGAGAATCTACCAATGTAAATGGTCATGAAAATAAAGAAAACACATTGAATGAGTGAAGGTGCGTCCAAACTTTTGGCCTATACTGTATTTAAAATATATTCTTTTGTTTTACATATATGGGATGGGGTAGGTTGTTGTGAGGGGGCGCAGCTTGTCTTAGATACAGGCAGAGGGACTCTAAGGAAAAAATGGCTGGGAACCACTAATTTAGAAGATACTGGTTTTAGGCAGTATGCCCTGACCAGAGTAAATTATAATATCATAGAAATGTAGTTACAGGGTAATGTCTGGTGATTTTCTGTATTGGTTTGGCTTTTAAACACTTGCCAGAACCAAAGATTTCCCTGTCACTGCTCCGTAACTGGTGTTAGATAACACATAATAAGCTTGAATCTCTTAGAAGTGTAACAACGAGGGGCAAAACCGCGCATAAATTGTTCAGAATGGGCAGATCCGCAGGCTGCTACCCCGCGGAGTTCTGAACAGGCAAAGGCGTGGCCATTTATAGACACGCGGTTGCCAGGCAACGCCGCAATCAGCCTGAACGTGCCACACTTGGCGGCATGTTTATTTAAGTGTCCTGATACCTCAGCACTTCGCGTGATTATTTAGGTAGCACCAGTAAGGTATCAGTGCCAAAGACCAAGAGAAAGAAAGAAAGAAAAAAACAGACAGACAGACAGACAGACAGAGTGCAAGACATAGGCAAAGACCCAGCCTCTGTCTTCATAGACACTGGTGAATGAGAGAGAAAGAGAGAGAGCGATGCGCATTAGTTAAGCGTGCGCTCTCGGTTTGAGTAAATTTTGTTAATACACAAAACTCTCTCTTTCATTTAAATACTCGGTAAGGGCATAGGCCCCGAGAAGATATAGGTTTTGTTTTAGTTTTCAGAGCCCCGTCTCGCATAGACGGCAGAGCTCTGTTTATTTTGTGTTTTCTTTTATTTCCTTTTAAGTTCCTTAATTAATAATCCCATGCTATCTCTAAACGGGAATGTCTTCCCGTGCGTATTACAAGCACTCTCACATACTCATATTTCATTGACCCCCTCTAAAGCCCTGCATTGGGGCTTTTAAAAAATATTAGAACATATCGTGGTGCGGCGCTCCATACTTGCCTATTGAAGCCTCAGAAGTTGATAGATGATAACCACTTCTTGGCTCTTTTGTTCCATTGCTTCCTATGCTACCCTGTTCCGTGGACAATCGAGAGCTTCATCTTTAGGATGTTCCACAGCTTTGCTTATGGCGGTTCTTCCTCACTCTCTGCCTTGTCCTGTTGCTTTAGAATTTGAAACTTAAGCGGCTTATGTATTTTGGCCCTGCAATAAAAAAATTTTTTTTTAAATAATTTAAGCTTTCTTGAGGTATCCTCTTTCAATGTGGCCAAATTCTGAGATCCATAACAGATAATGATGGTTTGCCATTGCTTTTGGGTGTTGTGATTTATCAGACCAATTTTATCCAGATTTTTCCCATCTCCAAAGAGTTGGGCTTTGCCCAAAAGTTTAATTAAATCTTTCAATTTTCTTTCAACCAATTTAATAAAATTTTTGACTTGCTACTTTATACTTGATGATTGGAATTGGAAACCTCTTTTTTATGAGAGGTCCTGCAAGCATCCAAAAGGCTTCTAGCATTATAGCTGCATAAGCCTAAGCGAAGCACCTCCAGAGATAGGTGGATTTCCTGCTCTCTGGAATTAGGAGATTTTTGTGCATTTGGTATATTAACACACACCCACTAGATACAAATTAGTGCTATCCAGAACAACACTAACAGGTTTATATAAATGTGTTCTAGACAGATGCCACTACAATATCAAGGCTGTGCCATATTTACACACAGGAAAAAGACAAAAAGTCTGAAGTATAAAACACTTCACTGCTAACCATTATCAGTAATGTGTATAAAGGAGTTTATGAAATTAGCCAATAGTCAAACTGGTCTATTCATTGTAAATGCAAGTGTACTTTGCTAGTCTTGGCAGAAATATAGTAATAGATGCATGTGTATTTGCACAATAGTAGGCGCATGTGGCAGGGCATACAAGCCATCACCAGCTACAGGGTATCATCACCTGTCAGTGACAGTGATGGCTCCCTTCCAGATTGCGCTGAAACAGCTTCTACACTCGGTTTGGTACACAGAATGACGTGACACAGAGGAATACCACCCCTCCTCCGAATGACCAGGTCCCATGTCTCACCACGGCTGATATGAGGAGAACTCTACGCAGAGTCAACCAACGTTAAGTGACAGACCAGACAACATCCCTGGCAGTGTGCTCAGAGAATGTGTTGAACAGCTGGCAGATGTTCTTACCAATATATTCAACATCTCTCTGAGCAGTGCCATAATTCCCACATGCTTCAAGACCACCATCATTCCCAGTGGTGAAGAAGTCTTCTGTGTCCTGTATCAATGATGTTGAAGATGTCGAAAGATGTCCTGTTGCACTCACACCCACCATCATGAAGTGGTTTGAGCAGCTCATTAGGATCCACATCAAGACCCTGCTGCCCCCTCACTAAACTCACTGTAGTTTGTGTATAGTCTTAACCATTCTATGGATGACACCATCTGCACCACATTCCATCTGGCCCTCATACACTTAGACCACAAGGACACCTATGTACAAATGCTGTTCATAGATTTCAGCTCAGCATTCAATAACATCATCCCCCAACACCTGATCAGGAAGCTGAGCCTATTGGGCCTGTAACTGGATCCTGGACTTTCTGACCAGAAGGCTTCAGTCAGTGCAGATTGGGGACAGCACCTCCAGCATGACCACACTTAGCACTGGGCCTCCCCAGGGCTGTGTGCTTAGTCCCCTGCTGTTTAAACTGCTGACACAATTGTGTAGCGAAACACAGCTTCAATCACATCATCAAGTTTGCTGATGGCATGACTATAGTGGGTCTCATCAGCAAGAATGACAAGTCATCATACAGAGAGGAAGTGCAAAGGCTAACAAACTGTTGTAAAGACAACAGCCTGCCTCTGAACATTGATAAAACAAAAGAGATGGTTGTTGATTTCAGGAGGACACAGAGCGACCACCCTCCGCTGAACATCAACGGGTCCTCTGTGGAGATCGTCAATAGCACCAAATTCCTGGGTGTCCAACAGGAGGAGAATCTCATTATCTTCTATAGGGAGACTATCAAGAGGATCCTGAGCAGCTGCATCACTGTCTGGTTTGGAAATTGTGCCATGTCGGGCCACAAGACCCTACAGCAGATAGTAAGGAAAGCCAAGAAGATCATCGGGGTCTCTCCTCCCTCTATGGAAGACATCTACACCACACACTGCATCTGCAATTCCACGAGCATTTTGGCTGATCAGACACACCCATCACACTCACTATTTACCCTCCTGCCAAATGGAAAAATGTAGAGAAGCATTTGGGCACTCACATCCAGACTGTGTAACAGCTTCTTGCCACAAGCCATCCATCTCCTAAATAAAAAGGCACTGGACTGGCACACACATTCTCACTCAGATAAACTCAGTTGCCTCAAAACAATGGGACTTAACTGATAAACACATTCACTAACACACTAATCACGTGAACAACCATCCAGAAATCTCAAATACCGACCTGAAATGGCATTTTCCACAATATTTATAACCTGGTATTTGCACAATAACTATTTTTCTACCTTTGCTGCTATTCACAAGAAATGTTTACTGTTCTCATCTCACTACCTCAACTCATTACCTCATTACTAGAGTATTGGTTTCTGTCATGTTGTTTGCCATGTGGTCACTCTTGTTTGGACAATTGCACATGCATTTATGTTGTCTTCTTTGTATAGTACTTTTTTCCCCGTAAATTTATAGTGTTAATCTGTTTTGTTCAGCTAGTCAGCTAAAGCGTCTTAGTTAGCTAGTTATTTTTGTTAATTTATGTTGTTTGTATATAGCACCTTGGCCCAGGAGGAATGCTGTTTCGTTTCACTGTGTGCTGAACTGTATATGGAAATGACAATAAAAGCCTACTTGACAATTGACATGACTAGATATAGTATAATAAAATGTCCATTCATAATGCCCTTACTGGAGAGTTTAAAAATGCCCATAGTTTCCCTTGAGATCTTCTATAATATATATATATTTTTCTTTTTAAATTTAATAAAGCTATATTTTTGGTTAATGAAGTAAAATTAAATAACACTCACTTCTCTGTACCTCTTATTCTGTCCGGATCGTGGGAAGCCTAGAGCCTATTCCAGGAATACATACTGGACAGGGTGCCGGGTCATCACAGGGCAGAAGCCCAAACTATGGGCAATTTGGAAATGCCAGTTAGCCTAATCTTCATGTCTGAAACTAGTGTACTTGAATGAAACCCACCAAGCAAATGGAGAACATGCAAACTCCATGTACACAGACCCAAAGGCGGGTCTCAAAGCCTTGACCCTCAAGGTTGAGGCCACAGTGCTAACCACCACACTACCAAGCTGCCATTAAGTAACATTTATAAATAAATTATGGGGATAAATGGTTATTTAGGAAGCTAACATTTAAATGCACATATGACCATGTAACCATTAAATAACATAATTGGCCATTTTAACATTTGATCTGTTTTGTATGTTTACTCACTTACTGTTTTTGCCCTTACGTAAGAAGCCACTGAAATAGGATCTTTGCCTTACTAATGATATTTGTTAAATGTTCCTTTTGTACAGATATTTTTCCAAAAATTGAATAACAAACTGATTGACTGACTGAATGAATGAATGAATGGATGGATTTTACTATGTTAAAACTTCTGTATTTTACAGTGGATGTGTGTGACTATACCATAGAGGATTTGTCTTCCCATTTGTATAAATACCATTGGATTCTTCCTATTCAGCTAACATAATAGACCACACACATATGCTCTTACTCATCATCTATATTCTAGAGCGGTATATATAGATGGAGTCAATATTTACTGTCTTTCATATGATAATAACCATCATTAATTTTTCCAGAGCTAATGAGACTACTTGTAGCCTGCAAGGAGAGCTTGTATACCCACATTTTTGGAAGAATGGTGATATCATGATTGGAGGGATTTTTCCATTTTATAGTAGTTGGGAGTTCACAGACCTGTCCTATTCAGTTATGCCACCTCCAATAAATTGTAAAAGGTAAGCATTATTGAAATATCATTAGTCATTTATTGAAATGTACTACGATTTATTATGCTGTTATTCCAAAATTATGCATTTGACATCCTTTTTTCAGCTTGGACTTCAGAGCCTTTCAATACACACAATCACTGATCTTTGCAGTAGAAGAGATTAACAACAGTTCATCTTTACTTCCTGGAGTCTCACTGGGCTACAAGATCTATGACACCTGTAGTTCTTCAGCAATGGGAGTGAAAATAGCAATGACTCTTATAAATGGGAATGAGAAATTGGTTGCAAATCAGGTCTGCACAAAGCCAGCCCAGGTGCAAGCCATAATAGGTGAGGCATACTCGTCAGTGTCCACAGCTATAGCGAAGAGTATTGGACCATTCAACATGCCCATAGTAAGAATTTTGTGCCATTTAAAAATATACATAAATATTACAACATCACTTTTTAAGTTATAGAAAAGCAACAGCTGATAATAAATTGACATATATCACATTTGGTGCATTGTATTGTGCGAAATAAATTAACAATTTCTGAGTTTCCTGTTTTAATGTAATTTTAGATCAGTCACTATTCCACCTGTGAGTGTCTCAGTGACAAAAAGAAATATCCGTCATTTCTTCGCACTGTTCCCAGTGATTACCATCAATCCAGGGCCCTGGCAGAGATGGTCAAGCACTTTGGCTGGACCTGGGTGGGAGCAATAAGAAGAGATGATGACTATGGTAACAGTGGGATGGCTACATTTACTAAGGTTGCAGAACAATTAGGCATATGCTTAGAATATTCACTTCCATTTTTTAGAACGTACTCACAAGAAAGAGTGCTGAGAATTGTAGAGCAAATCAAAAGCTCCACTTCTCGAGTAATAGTTGGATTCCTTGCTCATTGGGATTGGGAGATATTGGTGCACATATTTACTGAACACAACATCACTGGATATCAGTGGGTGGGAACTGAAGGTTGGATTGCTGATCCAGTAGTGGCAACTCTGGATAAGCAAAATATACTCCAAGGAGCCATAGGACTTGCTATTTCCAAAACAACTGTTACAGGTCTAGAGGACTTTATTCTAAATATAAAACCACTGAAATCTGTAGGCAGTGCTATTTTTACTAAATTTTGGGAAGCTCTATTTAATTGTAAATATACAATGCAGAATGAGTCCGGAGGCTTATCAATGTGCACAGGAGAAGAAAATCTGTCTGAAGTAGAAAACACCTTCACTGATATGTCCATGATGCCTATTATCAGTAATGTGTATAAAGGAGTTTATGCCATTGGCCATACCCTACATGACCTTCTTGGCTGCAAAGAAACTTGTCCTACAAAGAAGCAAGCTGACCCTCTCACAGTGAGTTAAAAGTAGTGCAAAGGAACAAGCAATAATGCAGTTTATGGAGTCATTACTCTGTATACATTTTAAAGTATATAACTAAACCTATGAACAAACATTGTTTAATTATAATTATTGTTGTTTAGTTTCTTGAACACATCAAAAAGGCGCATTTCAAAACAAAAGATGGTGAAAACATTTATTTTGATAAAAATGGTGATCCTGCAGGAAAATATGAAATAATAAACTGGCAAACAAATGAAGAACACCCTCATAAATTTGTTACTGTTGGATTTTATGACTTCTCTTTTTCTGGTCAGAGTCGTTTATCTGTAAACATGACCTCTATTGTTTGGGCAAAAAATACTGATCAAGTGAGTATAAGTGAAATCAACAAACATTATTTGTGTGTTGGGGGCATTTTATACATTTTAAAGAATTTATTTTTACCTTTTCCTAGCTGCCAAAATCTGTATGCAGTGAGAGCTGCCCACCTGGGACAAGGAAAGCTGTGCAAAAAGGAAAGCCTGTCTGCTGTTTTGACTGCATACCATGTGCAGCAGGAGAGATTAGTAATATGACAGGTACAAAAACACCTTTATATTGGGGTAATTAAAGTACAAAGCATGCAGTGATTAGCTCAGTTGTTGCAATTCTTTATTACATTAATTTTGTAATTATGACATAGAATAATTGCTATGCAGTTTTATTTATTTCAATTTTAGATTGTTTGAATACATGATAGAATCAATATTCAAAATGCCATATATCTGAATATAACCATATTTCTAATCTTAAGACAGAAAAACAGCTTTTTGCAACCGCCACATGTATTGACTTAGATGTATTTTACTTATAAGCACATCTAACTTGTGTTTTTTACCCCTCTATTACAGATTCTATTGAATGTAAACAGTGTCAGCCAGATTACTGGTCAAATACACAAAAGGATGAATGTGTCAAAAAAGAAATTGAATATCTGTCTTATGAGGAAACTATGGGAATACTGCTCACAATTATTTCTGTTGTTGGTGCATTTATGACAATGGTCACAGCAGTCATATTCCTTAAATATAAAAACACTCCAATTGTCAAAGCGAATAACTCTGAACTGAGCTTTCTGCTGCTGTTTGCACTGGTGTTATGTTTTCTTTGTTCACTTACTTTCATTGGCCAGCCCTCTGAGTGGTCCTGTATGCTCCGCCATACAGCATTTGGGATCACTTTTGTTCTCTGCATTTCCTGTGTTCTGGGAAAAACTATAGTGGTGTTAATGGCCTTCAGGGCTACACTTCCAGAAAGTAATATCATGAAATGGTTCGGGCCTCCACAACAGAGGCTTAGCGTACTTGCCTTCACTCTAATACAGGTGATAATTTGTGTACTTTGGTTAACTATATCCCCTCCTTTTCCATTTAAAAACCTAAAACAATACAAGGAAAAGATAATTCTGGAATGTCATTTGGGCTCAACCATAGGTTTCTGGGCCGTGTTGGGTTATATAGGACTTTTGGCTCTTTTATGTTTTGTTTTGGCTTTTCTGGCACGAAAGTTGCCTGATAATTTTAATGAAGCTAAATTCATCACATTTAGCATGCTCATATTCTGTGCAGTATGGATCACTTTTATTCCAGCTTATGTAAGTTCACCTGGGAAATTTACTGTAGCTGTGGAAATATTTGCCATTTTAGCCTCAAGCTTTGGTTTGTTATTCTGTATTTTTTTCCCGAAATGTTATATAATTATATTGAAGCCAGAGAAGAACACTAAAAAGCAACTTATGGGGAAAATAGCAGTTAAGTAGGCTAACAGTCCAAATGTCATTAATTTACGTGATTCTGTATAAAGTATATGATTAGGTAACAATAACTGAACATGTTGAAAATTTTGTATTTTGGTTTCTCCCCATTCAGTAAGATCTCTGTCTTTTTATTTTATTATATTATATTTTATTTTCTTCATGTACCAGCATTGAATTATGGATAAGTGGGAAATAAATGCTATTAAACATTTAGCAAAAAAGTTAAAGACCATGAAGGGGGATATGGACAGTACCAAATAAGTCAAAAACACAAATGCAGATAATTTTAGCTTCTAAAATATGTTAAGCAAATTGTAATTTGCAACGGTTGCATCTTTCCTGTTGCTTATTATGTTTTTTACATTCAGCCTTGTTTTACAATTTGCATGTCTTAAATAATCCGGTCAGTATTGTAAATGTTGATATCTTCTTATGTAGATACACGGCAGAGATCTTCTACAAAAGTGACATGTCACTTCTTTTCTTTTTTTCTTAACTTGCCTTTGTGTCTATGTTTCATAACCTGTACCCAGAAAAGTTGTTACCTTCTTTATTTAATTTAAATATCTCTAAGGAATATCCCAAACAGATGACTTTCAATGTACGAGGGAAGCCTACAGTGTCAGGTTGGAATACACAGACGATACGCTCCTTAAGATTAGACTGTTTAAAAGATGTAGGCTGTAAAATACACCTTGTCCACTTTAGACAACCCTCCCCATTGTATTTAAATGAAATAATAATAATAATAATAATAATAATAATAATAAATAAATAAATAAATAAATAAATAAATACATTTAAATGTCAAACCCTAGCACAGCTGCACTGATACCATAAACAGGAAATATATTTATTTTATAAATTTCTTACATTTCAATACGAAGAGTATATGCATTAAAACAGTTTCCATAGTAATAATAGAAAGAATAAAGGAGTGTGTGTTTGTGTGTGTTTTATTTTTCTTATTTTACTTTTTTCAGTCCTTAGCTTATATAATCCTGTAAAGAACAACAGAATGAACAATTCCTAACCATAATTGAATAAAAAAAATACATTTTAAAATATGTTTGCTATCAACCTTAGAATCCAACAGATATGTACAGGCAATCCAAGTCTGCAGTCTTTGTGGGCTCACTGATTGAACACGAGGCATTGTATGTCTCATTTGTGCAGCTATTAGAAAAGAGCTCAACACACCTCAACAAAAACATTCAATAATAAATTGCATAGAATTTCTGAATTCTCTGTTCCTTTCACCATATAAAAAATATATATTTTTGCTGTATAACTTTTAAAAACAGGGACATCCTCTGCTTAGTGGCAGCCTTATATTTCTGAATCTTCCCTTTAACAGGAGTGTTGGTGAGGGTGCAACTTTTAAGTGCCTTACTTTTTAGGGTCTTATTTATGGGTGAAACCTGGAATGGCCTGAACTCACTAGAATAGTGCCATTACATCCAGAGCTAGTGGATGGCTTTAAAGGGAGTGGCACAGTACTGTTGGCCTGTGACTGGGGAGGGTGTAAGGTGTCTTATTCTGTGTCATTTAGCACTACTTCATCTGCAGTTGGAGGGGTGTTCAGATCTGCAGTTGGGCAGAGTATTTGAATGGTGAGTGCCAGGCAGGAGCAAATGCTCAGAGACCTACCTGTTGAAGGGATATACATATTTTTACAATATGCCAACGTCTTATTTAAAACGTAAAAATGTGTCGACATCATCAGAAGACATGAATGAACAATATATATATTATCATATTAAGTAAATATTATTTTATGAACACGAAGTTCTTCGGGCTTTTTATAATAATCATCATATTTGCTGTTTGTGTCCAGCATTGAATAATTATTTCATCCATTATTT
>JAQMYI010000038.1:4187113-4199301 GCA_030014275.1 Clariallabes melas | reverse complement strand
GAAGCTGCTTTGAGACAATGACCATTGTTAAAAGCGCTATATAAATAAAATTGAATTGAATTGAATTGAATTGAATTATACCGCTTTATCTTACATACAGCGTTGTGAGTGGCCTGGAGCCTATCCCAGGAGACTAAGGGCATGAGGTGGGGTGCTACACCCTGGATGGGGTGCCAATCCATCACGGGGCATGTACCTAGGCAATAGAAATCCTGCAAGTCATCTCTTCGTCCAATCCTACTACCTGCTAATTGGATCCAATCCCTTTAACAATGGTCAATACCATCTCACAAGATCTAATCCCCAAGACTATCAACAATAGTTCTATAACATCTAGTCATGTACATGTTACATTTAAGAGAGCAAGAATTACTCTAATGCTGAAGAAACCAACTGGAACCAGCAGACACCAGCAACTAGTGACCAGTATCACTTCTCTCTTTTCTTTTTAAAATCCTCATATGCTCTATCTATAGTCAACTGTTTTTATGATTCTCATTTCTCAAACTCCTAACCAGTCTGCCTTCAAAACAGAACATACTGTACACAGAAAATGCCGTTTTTATCATCACTGGGAGGCTACATGCTGCTTGATCAACCAAATTGTCTACTGTCCTCATCCTCCTCAACCTTTTACCAGCATTTGACAGAGTGAAACACAACACTCTCTTGTCCATCTCACAAATTCCTAACCCTAACCCTATTCCCACAAGGAATCTGTGGCATACAGTAGCATGGTGATAGTTTGCTTCCCATTTGGATGAGCAGTAATATGAGGTGATGTGGACCTCAGACTCTCCACTAGTGACCAACAAGACTTTATACTTGGTCATTTGTTGTTCTCCAGACATTCAAGTTTCTGCTCACATTGCTAACCTGACAATTGTCAAACCTAACCATGTCAATTTCTTCTTTACAACATCAGAGGGTTTTGTAAGTTTCTGTTTGCACAAGGCACTCAGGTACTTGCTCACTCTCAGCTTCTTCTTGACACACCTCTGATAAGAACCAACCTATGACATGCATGGCACTATATAGCACTATATAAAAGAAATACCCATCCTGTTCCTTCAACCATGGGTAATCTTAACATTCTCTGTATCTGTTTAATGCTCTTTACACCAACAGGACTTGCATGTCTGCTGCTCGGTAAGTTTGACATGCAAGACATGTTCAGGGGAGGAGACATTATGATAGGTGGAATTTTTCCAATATTTAACAAGCAGGAGAATATTCTTTATTCATTTGAAAATAAACCACGTAAAGCTGAATGTAAAATGTAAGTAAATAATCGTACATTAAATAAAGGGGAATAGTTTATATATAATATTTTTCGTTTATTGGTTGTTTTATTTTGCTTTGTTTCTCTATTCTAACATTCTTCCCAGATTTGACTTACAAGCATTTCGCTGGACTAGAATCATGATGTTTGCAGTAGAAGAAATAAATAAAGATGATAATTTGCTTCCTAACATCACTCTAGGGTATAAAATTTTAGATTCCTGTGCGTCTCCTTCTAATGTTTTGCGTGCTGCCCTCACTCTGGTGAGCATGTCAGAAAAAAATAACTATTCCGCTCGATGTTATCCACCCTCCCTTTCAGCTATTGTAGCTGAATCAGGATCTACCCAGTCATTAGTTGTGGCTGGGGCACTTGGATCATTCAGAGTTCCAGTGGTAATAACAAACATGTCAAGAAAATGTAAATTAGTTTAAATGTGAAAATACATTTGTATTTATACATGTATTCTGTTTGTGTATAAATAGATAAGCTACTTTTCAACATGTGAGTGTCTAAGTAACAAAAATAAATATCCCACATTTTTCCGAACAATACCAAGTGACTATTACCAGGCAAAGGCCCTGGCTTTCCTTGTCAAACGGTTTGGATGGACATGGATTGGAGTTTTACAGTCTGACAATGATTATGGGAGAAATGGGATATCAGCATTCACAAAGGAAGTACAGGGATTTGGTGTTTGTATTTCTTTTGTTGGCACAGTTCTACGGACATATCCCCAAAGTAAAATTCTTGAAGTTGTGAAACTGATAAAACAATCAACTGTCAAAGTGATTCTTGCATTTGTGCCAGAGGGAGATCTCTATCCTTTAATGACAGAAGTGGTAAAACAAAACATTACAGAAATACAGTGGATTGCAAGTGAAGCCTGGATAACTGCAAACAGACCATCCACTCCAGAAATGTTCAAATCTTTTGGAGGAACAATAGGATTTATAGTTCGAAAGATGGCCATGCCCAAAATAGGACCAGTTCTTAAGGATATCAACCCATATTATGAAGGAGAGTCTAGTTTTGTCAATGATTACTGGGAAACAATTGTGGGCTGTAGGCCTCCATCTTTAGTAAATGATTTACTTAACAGCACAAAAACATGCTCAGGTGCAGAAACAGTAGATTATACAAAAAAATTCTTTGATGTCACACAACTTAGAGTGGATTATAATGTATATCAAGCAGTGTATGCAATTGCACATGCATTACATCAGGTGATATTTTGTGGAAAGCCTGAGAGCAATATTTCAAAACTGTGTCGTTCTTTGTTAGAGATAACCCCAAATCTGGTGAGCTAAACATTTTTATTCACATTTATTTTAAAGAAGTTAAGCCTCTTATTGACTGAAGTGCAATTTTTGTTCCCAAGGTAAGTGAACAACTGAAAAATGTACATTTTGTTGATCCATTTGGAGAGGTAGTGTTCTTTGACAAGAATGGAGACCCCCCTGCTTCATATGAAGTAATAAACTGGCAGCTGAGAGAAGGACAAGTGCAGCATATTGAGGTTGGCCATTTCAGCACCACTGCAAATGGAAAATATGAACTTGTGATTAATCAAGACATGATTGTATGGAGAACAGGCAATTTGGTAGTGTAAATATAATATAAATACTGTAAAAGCACATTTTCTTTTATTTTTATTTTCTTTAATTCCTATAGCTATCCAACATCTGTACTCTGTTTTACTATTGCAGACTCCAAAAGCAGTTTGCTCTGAAATCTGTCCACATGGCACAAGGAAAGCACAAATCAAAGGATTGCCTCTGTGCTGCTTTGATTGTATCCCATGTGCTGATGGCTCTATATCAAACACAACAGGTAATTATTATTTTTTTTATTTATACTGCCTACATAATGGATAAGGAGAATCAAGCATTTCAAACTATTTATCTTCTACTTTAGGAGCTGCAGATTGCATCACGTGTCCTGAAGAGTACTGGTCTAATGAAAAGAAAGACAAGTGCATCATGAAAATAACAGAGTTTCTTTCATACACAGAAACAATGGGTATTGTTCTAATAGGGATGTCAGTATTTGGTGCTTGTTTAGCATTTTCTGTTATGGTGGTTTTCATGTATTTTAGGGACACACCGATAGTAAAAGCGAATAATTCTGAGCTGAGCTTACTATTGCTTCTTTCTCTTATATTTTGCTTCCTCTGTCCTCTCACATTCATTGGTGAGCCCACAGTTTGGTCTTGCATGTTGCGTCATACAGCATTTGGTATCACTTTTGCCCTCTGCATTTCTTGTATCTTGGGGAAAACCATAGTTGTGGTAACTGCCTTCAGAGCAACACTACCTGGGAAAAATGTTGCAGGACATTTTGGGCCACTTCAACAAAAGGCCATTGTGTCTTTAGGCACTTTATTGCAGATAGTTAGTTGCATTATTTGGCTAAATGTTGCACCACCATTCCCTAATAAAGTTTTTGAGCAAAAAATTAAAAAAATTATTTTAGAATGTAACACAGGCTCAGATGCTGCATTCTATGCTGTCTTGGGGTACATTGGCCTTCTCGCTTTTATTTGTTTGATCCTAGCCTTTTTAGCTAGAAAACTACCTGATAATTTTAATGAAGCCAAATTCATCACATTTAGTATGCTTATATTCTGTGCAGTTTGGATCACCTTTATTCCAGCTTATGTCAGCTCTCCTGGAAAACATACAGTAGCTGTAGAAATATTTGCGATTTTGTCCTCTGCTTTTGGCTTACTTTTATGCATTTTTGCACCAAAGTGTTACATAATTTTACTCAAACCAGAGAGAAACACAAGAAAACATGTAATGGGAAAAGCCTATTAAAATTGAGAATTTAACATTTATGTAAAGTAATTAAGGTATTTAATTGTATTGTAGAATTTATTGTAAATTCTGAATTTTTACTGAATAATTACTTTTATAATTAGGAACTTTTGTGCTTACAGTTGTTTATTTGCACAGTTACAGATCCTTAGTGTTGACAAAGTAAAAAAATTAAAAACAAATCATAGTCATACTGTTTTTTTTGCAGACCTTTTAACTGCTTACATATACATTTCTCTAAAAATGTATTGTTAAAAACTGATGATAGTTTGAAATCAGTGATAAGAATTTTTAGTAAAGCATTAAAGCATTAAAGTAACACATTTTTTACAGAAATGCAATAACATAATTGTCTCTAACTTTGCATCTTCCAACAAATAGGGGTGGTGAATTTCATCTGTATATATTTTGTGCATGTGTAGGAACTGCAAGAGTTGCAAAGTTATATATAAGTGCTTGTTAAGAAATAATGCTACATAATCGATTAATACTCAAACTAGATCTATATCCAGAAAGGGACAGTGTTGGTGCATTCTTTCATTTCAACCAAGCAGAAGCTGTACTAGATTTTACTGTTTAATTAGTCATTGTTGGCTTTCAATAGCCTATCAGGTATGGTTTATAATTAGTTGGAATGAAAGCCTGCACCCACACAAGCCTATATTAGATGTGCTCATGTGGAATTTAATAGCACACTTATAAGCATGTATTAAAAATTTTACAGTACCATCTGTTGAATTTTGAGATGAACTAATGATTTTTTTCAAGGTTGATTTTTAAAAATGATTCCATTTAAATTTCAGATTAGCATATCTTCTCTTCCCTTGGGCCAATTGCGATGTAACATAGTCTATATGTTACCTCAGCTCGGTTAAATACCTGTGAAAACCCCATTAAAATTAACTCTGTGGTTTTTACATGATGTGTGCACAAAAAAAAAAGACAAACGGACAAAAATTCCCCAAACCGTCTTGGTGTGTTCTATTACTCTTCTTATGTCTCTCTAAATATATATATTTTTGCAAATATAATGTACAGACACACCAACTTTACAGTTGTAAAGACCCCACAATTTAGAACAAATACAACATATGTGCTTATTCAGATGGATGGTGGTTTCTGTCCAATAGATTTTAGAGTGATAAATTGATGTCTACATATAGTCTGTGCCCCTCCCAAGGAGTTGGCTGTCTGGGCATCAAAATTTAATTAATTCAGGATGGTAAGCATCTTTTCATCTTGGCAGACAATACTGGAAAATGAAGATGTGTAGACCATGTTCTGGCCCCAGTTAAGGACACTAGAATTACTGACTAAAGCAGGTTTCCTTGGGCCTGATGGATTTTGATGAACAGTCAAAAATCCGTAATCAGCCTATGGCTAGAACCCAAAACATCATAGACACAGATGTACTATTAGCTCAGTGAGCGACTTTTCCCAAAAAGTTGTGAATCAAATAGTAGCATCTGTTTGAGTTTAAAGTGTACAGAATTTTAGTGTATAAGCTAGAAATTGCTTGTTAAGAAAAATGCTACATAATGCTGGAAATTTTCCAATCAAATAGAAATGTTATTTTATTTTTTTAAAAAGAAATAAAACTTTTAATAAAACTATTTGTAAAATAGTATCACTGGAACACTGAAGACATTGTCAGTGTCAGGATGAAAAGGAACCAGGTTGAACAGATAGATAATGCATGATAATTATTTGCAGCCTGAAATGAAGACAGACATAGTTTATGTTTTATCCAGCTGTATTTACTCAGTGCAATGTTTAACATCCAACTGAATGATATAGTACAGTGCATCCTGAAAGTATTCACAGCGCATCACCGGATGCCCTGTAACTTCCAATCAGATCAGACCTATTTAATCATGGTCGTTTTAGCTTTTAAAAATTCCTTTAACCCTAAATGCAGTGAGTAGCGTTAAAAAATAAATAAGTAAATAAAAATGTTGCAACACATATCCTATAGTCGTGAAAAAGATGTTACTATGGTTTTGAAAGAAACAATTTGGGTAAAATAACTAAGGAGGTTGCCGAAATTACTGGAATTGGGTTAAGACCTGTCCAAAACATTAATACCTTTAAAGATAATGGTTGAACCATGAACTTTGGTTGGGAAATGTGGTTTGTGGAAAAAAATCATGACAATTTAAATGCTTGGTGGAGTTGCATTGTTAAAAATAAATATCATAGTAGAAATCACAGTTACATTTCATAGTGAAGGTAAAGGCATCTACACAAACATAATGCAATATTAATCCATAGTGATGCTAATCAGAAAGGGAAATAAATTTTCTAGGAAGCATAAAGATTGGATATTGGATTGATTTTAAAATGGCATGTGGCGATGAGTCCAGAATTACCCTATTAGAGTGTGATGTCATGACCAGTGAAATATAAGAATGTTTAAATGTAATTAAAATATATGAAAATTTACACTTATTTTCTTGACTCTAGACTTTGCGTATGTGTGTAATTATGTTGGTGGATGATTCTGCACTATTTTTTCATCATATGCTTTTTGCTGTTTTTTTCAGGTCTTAATAGAACAACATAGCACTTTGGAGCAAATATGCAGAGAAGCAGTCCAAAGGCAGAAGCTAGGATGGCAAAGACATGTACAGCAACCATGTATTTTCCACGGGTACTTACATAAACTGGGATAAATGTTATCCACACAGCAAAAAAGATAATCATACTGAATGTTATAAATTTTGCCTCGTTGAAATTGTCTGGCAGTTTTCTGGCCAAAAACGCTATTAAAAAGCACATGCACGCAAGTAGGCCAATGTATCCCAACACACACCAGAATCCTATCTCAGATCCTACTTTACACTCTAAAAATATAGTAGGACTCAAAAACTCTGTGGTATAGTCAGCAAATGGAGGATTAGTCATCAGCCATATGATACAAATGAGTACTTGAACTAAAGAGCATAATATGACACTAAGCCTTTGTTGAACTGGACCAAACAATTTCATGACATTACTACCAGGTAGGGTGGCCTTAAAAGCCACAAGAACCACTACAGTCTTAGCCAAAATGCAGGCAGTACAGAGTGCAAAACTGACTCCAAAGGCTGTAAACCTGATCTGACAGAGCCACTTAGTAGGCTTTCCAATGAATGTCAGACTAATCAGAAAGCATGCCCATAGAAACAAGAGGAGGAGGAAGCTAAGTTCCATGTTGTTGCCTCGAACCACTGGAGTATTTTTGTAGTTTATAAACACACAAAGTATAGCTGCAGTCAAACAAGCTCCAAACAATGAAACAGCCAAGAGTACTACTCCCAAGGGCTCCTGAAAGGACAGGTACTCCAGACCCTTTGGCATGCATTTGTCTCTGGCTTGGTTTGGCCAAGTTTCTTTTGAACATCTTATACAATCGTTTGAGTCTGTAAGGAAATTGATTTAAAGAAGCTGTATTCCATTGCCATGATCATGAACATCAAAGTAATAACAGTAATGAAATCTATTTCACACCTGTTTGATTGCTAATCTCTCCTTCAGCACATGGTATGCAGTCAAAGCAACATGTAGGTTCACCCTTTCGCCTGGCTTTCCTGGACCCTGGCTGACAACTTTTGCTGCAGACTGATATTGGTGCCTGCTAATTACATCAGAAAGAGGGATGATACAAACACACACATACAGGCAAATATACTGTATGAACACACGAGGTGTTCAAGTCAAACCAGGACTTCTGATTGCGCAGTCTTCTACTTGCGCAGTTTTCCCACTGCAGGAAAACACAGTTATGAAAGTAAAAACTCGCTTTATTTCCTTATTTAATTCCCTGCTGCACTAATGCACTTATCCTAGCATCTCAATGGTAACTAGAAACCATTAAGGTAGAAAGTTTTTTTAAAACCCTGAGGCCATCGTTGGCACTACTGAAATGCTGTCCTCCCAGGAACTCCTTTAATGGCTCATTGTTTTAATAGAAAAAAGGCCTGTCTTGATCATCAAACTCATTCTGCTTTTGCAGGACTGCAAGCATTTCAGAAGTGAAATGACTTTGGCGTACTGAGAAAACTTTCTACCTTGATGGTATCCAAGCACTAATGAAACAATGGGATTAGTGCAACAGGGGATTATATAGAGAAGCATAGGGAGATTTTACTGTTCTGTTATTCTTTGTGTGTGTGTGTGTGTGTGTGTGTGTGTGTGTGTGTGTGTGGGTGGGTGGGTTCGTGCGTGCGTGCGTGTGTGCGTGCGTGTGTGTGTGAAATCCCATTTTTTTTATTTGAAAAAAAATAATAATAAATTGAATATGGACATAAGTAAAATAAAAACATCTACTTAAAGGATATGTTAAAAGTATTTAGCTGATGTTGTGAGAGTAAAATGCCCAATGTAAAATCAACTGAGCAAAGAATATTATGCCCTTTTAAGATACAAAACATAATATGTTCCATTTGAAATACAATCATGCAAACGAACTGGATAATAAGTAATCGTACAAAATATGATCTTGTGATGAATGAAAACGTACACACCTTATTATGTTTTTGCCACATAATCATTGATTCATTTATGACCAAGCCATTATTCTCCTTCAGTGACGCATCATAAAATCCCACCTTCACCAGCTTAAGTAAGCCATCACCTGCCACCTGCCAGTTCATCAGATCATAAGATGCAATGGGGTCACCATTATCATCAAAATGCACAAACTCTCCTAGTGTTGTGAAGTTTGTTCTCTTCATGTAGCTCATCAACTGTAGGGAAGATTGGAAAGTCATTTGATGCAATGCAAACAGCAGTTGTTTATCGATCTCATTATGTATTTTCCATTAATATAGTTGTTATTATAAGATTAAAAAGAAAAAAAAAACTATATTGTTATGACATACTTGAACTAGAATAATTTGAAAATATATTCACAAATACTTACATACACATTTATTTATACACTCACACACACCTGCAAAGGCAAAATGGGATTTACACTGCCACATGACCCATTCTGGAAGGGGCCCTGACCTGGAACACAGGTGCTCATCTCATGTAAGGCATGCGCTATGAGATACACAGCTTTGTATACATTGTAGGACACTCTAAGCTGTGACACATCTGTAAAGATTGAGTACACATTGTCCAGACTCTCTTTCCCACTGCAAGCTTCCCTGTTCTGGGCCTCCTTACTATGTATATGAATGTTTAAAGATCCATTGATCCTGCAGTTGAATGTTTCTTCCCAGAACTCTGCTAAAAAATGTGAAGTTTCAGCACTGGAAGTGTTTATCTCTTTGAGGTATGCACCAAGGTCTGGGATTTCCCCTTTCCGTATGGCAAACCCAAGAGTTCCCTGTAAGAGATCATGGAATTCACTCAACAATGCCTGTGAGGTTGCCCAAGCTTCACTGGCAATCCACTGTACATGAGTAATATTTTGTCGCCTGCATTCTCTTAGAATAGTTTGAACTTCTGATTCTCCAGAGAAGTTTAGTATGACTGTGGCTCTGGATGCTTTAATAGTACCCATCAACTCCTGCACCGCTTCTGAAGTGAGTGTGACGGGGTAAAAGTGTACATATGAAGGACATACATGGTATCTTGCTGATTCCTTTAGAAAGAGTTGTATGGCAAAGCGGGCATAGTCTGATTCCACCCCTATGACCCCCACCCAGGTCCACTGAAAGTAATGAACCAGCTTTGCTAAAGCCTTAATCTGAAACTCGTCACTTGGCATTGTCCGCATAAAGGTGGGAAACTCTTTTGTGCTGCTCAAACATGAGCAGGATGCAAAGTAACTCACCTGGAAAGATATTAAAATTGGGATGTAAAAATACTAAAAATAAAAAAAGTGTGTGTGTGTGTGTGTGTGTGTGTGTGTGTGTGTGTGTGTGTGTGTGTGTGTGCTATAAATTACTGTCTTTAAATTGTTGGTGCATTTACAGGCAAATGAAAAAAAAAAAAAAAATATATATATATATATATATATATATATCGTATATACAAGCTCCACTTAGAGCTAACTTTACAGCAATACAAATTGATTTAATTACATATATTTGAAGCATTTGATTGGGCAATTACTAAACAATTACGTTGTACATTTAAGGCATGGGTTGTAATTTAAAATTACAATTTTGCTTTAGATGCGTTTTTCAAAATAACAAACTCTGCCTTACCAGTGGTATATTAAATGACCCTAGAGTTCTCAGCAAAGCCATGGATATTCCTGAAGCAGCATCTCCTACTATAACAGGAGATGGCTGCCTGATAACATTTGCACATCCATATCCTCTTGCTTTCTCAGGCTGTCCATTGACCAGGAGAAGTGATTTCTTTATTGACACAGGTATGTCATCGCAGCTGTCCCGGATATGGTATCCCAAAGACAGATTTGGTAACAGGTCCTGTCTCCGATTTATCTCAGCCACAGCAAAGGTCATTGTTTGCATCCATCTTAGGGCTCTAGGACTAAAGCTGCCGCATATTTAAAAACATTTCATACTTGATCTGCAGCTTATTTCAGAAATTATAATAAAAAATGTATAATGATAAATAATGAATTACAACTGAAAGAAAGTAGCTAAATATAATTAAACCATGAATATATTAATTTACATATGAGTACTGTCAGTTACATACTATTTATAATCAGTTGGTTCAGGTTTGCTTTGGAAAGACCTCGCTGCCAATACTGGGCTGTAGTGCAGGGGAAACAGGCCTCCCAAAATCACATCTCCATTCATGAAGAAACTATGGGTCCCATCATCTCCCTGGTAGATGCATTCATCCTTGTTTTCTGACTGACAACACATAAAGGTGTTTAATAGAAGACAGAATGTAAGCAAATTACTATTGCATGCCATAACTGACACAAAACAGAAATATGATACAGAAGAGCTTATATAAATACCATAATGAGAAGGGGATGGTCTTGGCTTGTCCCAAAGAAACATGTGAACCAATGACATTTGGTTCTGTCAGTCTCTTTATACAAAGACACAACTAAACTGTATTTAGATTTTTATGGTAGCAGTGTAATCAAATAAAATTTTGCCATCGAAAATAATGCAAATATTGCCATAAAAAAAGTTAATCTTTAAGATTTATCAATAGTGTACTTACACACACACACACACACACACACCGGTATGCATGTTACATACCAGGTTATATAACATACATACTTTCTGTTAGCTGGCAATTTCTGGTTCTTGCCTGGTATAATTTATAGAAAAGCAATCAAAACTTGCCAGTCAAAATGTCTGGTAATAATACTCAAACTAAGCTATAACAAAGGCTATCTGTAAACGGGACAGTTGTTTTAACAGCATATTAATACCAGCCATGGTAATAATCAATGCCCAGTTTAACAATGACTGAATCAGCAGTAGCACTTCTTACTGATGCAAAGCACACCTGACGGGATAGAATGACAGTGATGATGCCGCTCTATGGTTTTTGGAATTAAATTTTTGCAACATCTTTCGAAGTACATATTATGAGTTTGGCAATCCAGACTAGACTGTATTGGCTAATGCTGCAGACGTTTTGCCTTTTAAATCAAATGTAATTGAAAACTTTACAAATTATACATACAATAAATATTACAAACACCACCTATCATGTACCAGAGAGGGAGTTCTTTCTGCAGAATTGAGCTAGTGCGAAATCATTTGCAGGAGGAGAGAAGGACACACGATTCTAATTGTAATTTTGATTCTAGGAGTTTAATGACCTTAAAAAAAGGTATATAGCAGTTTTCAAATTAAAAGATTTGTTATAGACAACCTTGTGTGCCAGAGCAAAATAAATTGCTAGAATATGTAAAAGTAAAAAAAAAAAAGAAAAAAAATGGTTTATTGCATTTTGTTGTCAAACTCTTTATCTACAGTATGTATGAAGCCCATTCACAAATCTCTCAGACAGTATTGGTAATATTTATATTGTGAGTTCACTTTTGCAGCATGTACCCAGCCTCATGAATCCAGAGGAGTGTGGGTGCTATTATGTTATTAATATTAATAATAACTGGCCCTATTATTATTATGGGCCAGGGGTAGCTCAGTGGTTAAGGCATTGGACTACGGTTCGGAAGATCCCAGGTTCAAACCCCACAACCA
>JAQMYI010000038.1:4176810-4187013 GCA_030014275.1 Clariallabes melas | reverse complement strand
TGTCAGCAACAGCTTCCCATTCAAAACAATAGGCGGTCAAATGACCGCTGAACCGCGTTATAAGTAGGTGACACTGGCGCGGCGCTTCTAGTGTTAAACCATGAATATATTAATTTACATATGAGTACTGTCAGTTACATACTATTTATAATAAGTTGGTTTATTTTTGCTCTGGAAAGACCTCACTGCCAATACTGGGCTGTAGTGCAGGGGAAACAGGCCTCCCAGAATCACATCTCCATTCATGAAGAAACTATGGGTCCCATCATCTCCCTGGTAGATGCATTCATCCTTGTTTGCCAACTGACAACACATAAAGGTGTTTAATAGAAGACAGAATGTAAGCAAATTACTATTGCATGCCATAACAGAAACAAAACAAAAATATGATACAGAAGAGCTTATATAAATACCATAATGAAAAAGGGACAGTCTTGGCTTGTCCCAAAGAAACATGTGAACCAAGGACATTTGGTTCTGTCAGTCTCTTTATACAAAGACACAACTAAACTGTATTTAGATTGTTATGGTAGCAGTGTAATCAAATAAAATGTTGCCTTCAAAAATAATGCAAATATTGCCATAAAAAAAACTGTTAATCTTTAAAATGTATCAATAGTGTACTTATGTATATACCAGTAAGTATGTTACATAACAGGTTATATAACATACATACTTTCTGTTAGTTGGTAATTTCTGGTTCTTGCCTGGTATAATTTATAGAAAAGCAATCAAAACTTGCCAGTCAAAATGTCTGGTAATAATGTTCATACAAACTAAGCTATAACAAAGACTATCCATAAACAGGACAGTTGTTTTAACAGCAGAACAGCCTATTAAGACCAGCCATGGTAATCATCAATGCCCAGTTTAACCATGACTGAATCAGCAGTAGCACTTCTTGATGCAAAGCACACCTGACGAGATAGAATCACAGTGATGATGCCGCTCTATGGTTTTTGGGATAAAATTTTTTCAACATCTGGCAAAGTACATATTATAAGTGTAGCAATCCAGACTAGACTGTATTGGCTAACGCTGCACACATTTTGCTTTTTAAATCAAACTTAATCGAAAGCTTTACAAATTATACTTACATTAAATATCACATCATCCTATCATGTAGCAGATAGGGAGTTCTTTCTGCAGAATTGAACTAAGATGCTCGTGGGAAATTATTTGGAGGAGGAGAGAAGGGCATACCTTATGTGCAATGCAAGCTGCAAAGACATATTTGATAACATTTCAAGCATTTAAAGTTTGCAGCCCCAGATTTATCCAGAACATATAAATAAATAAATAAATAAATAAATAAATGGAAAAAAATCTTGGTAGGTAATAGACTAGGTTTGATTTTATATATCCTTTTTGGCTAATATGTTTATATATATATATATATAAATTGAAGTGAAACAGCAGTTTGCAATACAATATTTCACTGGCTGTCCGTTGACCAGGAGAAGTGAGTTCTTTATTGACACAGGGATGTCATCGCAGCTGACCAAGATGTTTGTTTGTACAACATTCTAATCCCCTAACATCCTTTTTCACAAAACATACTGTGGACGATACATAGTATCCTGCACTACCTTGCAGACTCACTTTATGTACACTTTATGTACACCTTTTACAAATTAAGGATGTTTTTTTTTCTTTCCCCCCTCCCCTGACCCTCCCCGATCTTTATTTAATCGGTACAGTTAATGAATAGTGTATACTTAATGTGTATAGTGTTTTTCTATAACAAATATACAGTGTTTTATGTTGGTCTGTACCTTGAGAGTCACAAATAGCTGGAATCAAATTCCTTGTGTGTGTGTGTCAACATACTTGATAAATAAAACATGATTCTGATTGTAATTTTCATTCTCGTAGGTCAATAACCTTAAGAAAGTGTATATATAGCAGTTTTCAAATTAAAAGACTTGTTATAGAAAACCTTGTGTGCCAGAGCAAAATAAATTGCTAGAATATGTAAAAGTCAAAAAAGAAAAAAAAATGGTTTATTGCATTTTGTTTTCAAACTCTTTATCTCTACTTTATCTATACTCTTAATGTATGAAGCCCATTCACAGATCTCTCAGACAGTATTGGTAATATTTAAATTGTGAGTTCACTTTTGCAGCACCTAACCAGCCTCATGAATCCAGAGGAGTGTGGGTGCTATTATTGTATGTTACCTGCTACCATGCTTTCAATCGGTATAATCAAGGCATGCAGGCCTAATTAATGGTTTCCTAGTTATAAAAATTCCCTAATTTTAAATTAACATTCATATGGACATTCATCAGAGTAATTTTTTACAATGTTAATTTTTCATTTATATATTAAGCAATATGTCAGTCTTAAATTGCATTATAACTTTTGGCGTCAGCTTTTTTTGAAAGAAATAAGCCATGGTCACCTGACTAATGATATCCAACATGATGTCAATGCATGGGATCAAACCTCCTTTATAAAGCCATGGCAGTCATTGTTATCTTTATCAGAGTTGCCAGCACAATGATGTATCTTTTACTTCCTGCTATTTTTCTGCCTTGCTCAGCTGTGTCTAATCCATCATCAAAGTGTTCATTACAAGGAGACTTTGATCAACCTACGTTCATGTCTGATGGAGATATCACTATAGGAGGAATATTCCCATTGCACTACAGAGTGGAGCTACCTGCAACAGACTACAGAAGCAAACCTTTGGCAGCACAATGTCAGGGGTGAGAACAATAAATTAAAACATATTAAATAGATGAATATAATACAAAAAATAAATATTAAATATAATATATGCTAATATGTTTTTTTTCTGGGCGTTAACCTTTAAACAAAAGTCTGTCCTTTATCACTCAATTAAGATATACATTTAACTGTGTGTGTGTGTGTGTGTGTGTGTGTGCTGTAGGTTTGATTCCAGGGCATCGCGCTGGGCTTTGGCAATGAGGCTTGCTGTTGACCAGATCAATAACAGCACAGTTCTTCTACCAAACCACACCCTGGGCTACAGGATCTTTGATTCCTGTGCTACTCCTGTGACAGCTCAGAGGGCAGTGTTGGCTGTACTGAATGACCAGGATTTTGGTCAAAGCTCATTGTGTACTCGCAGTGGTCCTTTATATGCCATAGTTGGAGAATCTGGATCCTCGCAAACAATTGTTGTTTCTAGAACCCTGCAACCTTTTAGAATACCTATGGTAAATGAAGGGGAAATATATTTGTTTATAATCTACTAATTTAGTTTGTTTTTGCTAATATGAAAGATGGTTGCAAATCCATTTTGGTCATCTGAATGTGCAGAAGATTATCAAAGCTCAGGAGTCTTTTTTGTTTTTGCTTTTTTTTTGTTTGTTATTCAGATAAGCTACTTCTCAACGTGTTCTTGTCTAAGTGATCGTAAGCAATTCCCTACATTTTTTAGAGTAATCCCGAGTGATGTCTACCAAGTAAAAGCCATTGCTCAGCTCTTGAAAAGATTTCACTGGACGTGGATTGGAGTGGTCACTGAAGACCATGATTATGGCAGGTCTGCTTTACAAGGCCTGAAGCTAGAAATAGAAAACACTGATATATGTCTGGCATATCATGAAATGATCCCTAAAGATTTCAAGCGGGAGCGGGTCTATGAAATTATAAATGTCATGAAGCATTCAACAGCAAAGGTTGTGGTGGTGTTTTCAGGAGAAGGGGAGTTTTACCCTTTCTTAAAAGAATTTTTAACTCAGAATATCACAGGAATCCAGTGGGTAGCCAGTGAGGCCTGGGTCACAGCGACAATATTAGCAGAAGCATTTCCATTTTTAGTCGGAACAATCGGATTTGCTGTCCGCCAAGGGTATGTACCTGGCCTAAAAGAATATTTGTTGACAGTGAACCCACAGATGTACCCATCTAATGCCCTGGTGGAGGAGTTATGGGGGGCTCTATACAGCTGCACTTCATTGGATTCTTTTGTCAGTAGCACACAACTTCCCCGCTGCACAGGGCAGGAAACTATCAACAAGCAACACTCTGCCTACATGAACACCTCCAATACACGTGTCACTTATAACGTGTACAAAGCAGTATATGCCATTGCTCACTCCCTACATAATCTCTTTCAGTGTGTTCCTAAAAATGGACCTTTCAATAATTCTGCATGTGCAGACTTCAGTGATGTTTATCCATGGCAGGTAGAATATGTGGCTGAACTGATGTTTGTGATGATAGAAGTATATTTTAAATCATTTATTTCAAATCTTCTCTTTCTATGCCAAAGCTCCAACATTATATTCAGAATGTGTCTTTCTTAATCTCTGATGAACATGTTAACTTTGATATGAGAGGAGATTCGATTCCATCTTATGATCTGATGAATTGGCAGAGACTTCCAAATGGGGACATTGACTTTATCAAAGTGGGTCTTTATGATGGTGCAATGGATGATGGGAAGGAACTGGTTATCCAAGATCAAAAAATAAAGTGGTCTGATAATCAGAGCAAGGCAAGGTGCTCACACAGTTACACTGCATGTAAAATATATATATAATATACTGTATATATAATCAATTCTGTTGAAACATCTGCAATATATAGAAAAGCTAACTGCAACTATTGTTGACTAGGTTGCTTAGATCCCATTTAAATCCCTATAAGTTGCTGCAAATATTTTTTGTGTGTGCGTGCGTGCATGTGCCTGTATGTGTGTGTCTGTGTGTGTATGTTTGTGTATCTTTCATATTGTGTCAAATCAGGTGCCAGCATCTGTTTGCAGTAATGGCTGTACTCCGGGATTCCGGAAAGCTGTTCGTCAAGGGGAGCCTTTGTGCTGCTTTGATTGTGTACCATGTGACAGCGGCAAGATTAGTAATGAGACAGGTAAGGTATGAACATGTAAATACTATGTTTAATAAATGAAAATAAATTCATAAAATGGTTGCTAAAGTATCACACAATAGCTTATGTTTCCTTTGCTGTATTAATTAAAATTCTGGCCTGCATTTGTTTTTTAAAGATTCAATAGACTGTATGGCTTGTCCTGAAGACTACTGGTCAAATGTGAAAGGAACAGAATGTATCCCTAAAGTCATTGAGTTCCTGTCCCACAGGGATACAATGGGAATTGTGTTGATAGTGATAGCTATAGTAGGGTCTTTTCTGACAATATCGGTGCTGGCAATATTCTTGCATCATCGAGGAACTCCCATGGTGCGCATTAACAATTCAGAGCTGAGCTTCTTCATCCTGTTCTCCTTGACCCTGTGTTTCCTGTGTGCACTGATTTTTATTGGCGAACCCACTTCCTGGTCATGCATGTTGCGTCACACTGCTTTCAGCATCACTTTCTCTCTCTGCATCTCCTGCATTCTGGGTAAAACCTTAGTGGTTCTTGCTGCTTTCACAGCCACCCAGCCTGGAAACAATGTAATGAAATGGCTGGGGCCTACACAGCAGAAAATCATCATCCTTAGCTGCACTCTGATCCAAATGATAATTTGTGCTGCTTGGCTCATATGCTCCCCTCCATTTCCCTACAGAAACACACAATATCAGAGCTCAAAGATCATTTTGGACTGTAGAGTGGGATCTGAGCTGGCATTCTGGTGTGTGCTCGGCTACATTGGCATCTTGGCATTTCTGTGTTTCATTTTGGCCTTTCTGGCTCGAAAACTGCCTGGAAATTTTAATGAGGCAAAATTTATTACTTTTAGCATGTTAATATTTTGTGCAGTGTGGCTGGCATTTATACCTGCCTATGTAAGTTCACCTGGTAAATTCACTACTGCAGTGGAAATATTTGCTATTTTAGCCTCTAGCTTTGGCCTTCTTTTGTGCTTATTTGCTCCAAAGTGTTATATTATTTTACTAAAACCTGAAAAGAATACAAAACAGCATCTAATGGGAAAGGCAACAAAATAATTTTACTCCATAAAATCCTGTCTTTAAAGTGCCACTTTTATTTATAGTAAACTAGTAATGTATTATAATTAGAACTATATGCTTTAAAAATGTTTGCAATAAATGTTAAAATAGTTTTAAAGAAATGGAATTAATAATTAATTGAAATATCAAGAATACACATTTTATTATTAAGAGTATTTGTGATAGAACTGTATACTTATATACTTATATATTGTATATATATTATACTTATATACTTAAAATAATTATGTTAAATTAAACTCAATACTACAAAACATTATGTCACGGAACGCCAGTAGAGGGCGCCATGCGCAAGGACGCCATTTTGTGTTTCCTTTTGTTTTCAGTTTTTGAACTCCGTCTCCCAGAATGCACCTCGGTCAGGTGATTGGAGCACACCTGATTCGAGGTAGCTAATTTAGTTCCTTATAAATAGTCTTGTCTTTAGTTTCCTCTTGTCTTGCATTTGTGAAGTTACCTTGTTAAGTTACCTTGTTGTTGTTGTGAATTCTTTGTCTCTGCGTCATGCAATTCTCCTGGTTTGTGTTCCATCTGTTATGTAATTCCAATGTTTAGCTCCTAGTCTTGTTTAGTTTAGCTTTTGTTGTGTTTAGTCTGTTATGTTAGCTCCTAGCCTGTTTTGTTAGTTCCTAGCCCGTGATGTTATCTCTTAGCCTGTTTCATCTCCTAGTCCCTAAAGTATAGTTCCTTAGTTCCTTCTTGTGTCTGTTTATGTTCTGTTTTTGTTCTCCAATTAAAGACTCATTCTCAGCATTCACCTCTGCCACTATGCCTCCTTCCTAAGTCCACACCCCGTTCCCGTAACACATTATTATATATGTGCTATATTTAGCAACTTTATAAATCTGAAGAAATAATACAAAATATAATAAACTTTGACACATAGGGGCCAGCCTATGTGTGGTAAATAAAATACACTGTAGCTGCCTGACTACTCTTGATATATAGACTTTAAAAGATTAGATACTCCCAACTAAAAATGACTCTCATACTTTTTTGGCTAGTGGTGTATCGTTTTTGCATCTTCAGCTTAACCTTGGAATCTCAGTGCACTCTGCAGAATCATTTTGAGCCAGGATTCATGGCTGGTGGAGACTTTGTCATTGGTGGCATTTTCCCCTTGCATTACAATCAGGAAATGCCGGATCTGAATTGCACATATAAACCGGGACCAGTGATGTGTAATGGGTATGAATATCCTAATATATTTACACAAATTATTTATTTTTTGTTAAAAAAAATTTTTTTTCCCTTACAAGAATAACCAAGTGTGTAAATGTGTTATAGCTAAATAGATCATAATTAAAAATAGACTACAACTTGTGGCTCCAGCCACTTTTAGTAATGAGGCTGATTATCCTCATTCTGACAGTCATGCTTTCTTTGTTCAGGTTTGATCCCAGAGCTTTCCGCTGGGCTCTGACTATGAAGCTTGCTGTGGAGGAAATTAACAACAGTAGTGAGCTTCTACCTAACCACACTCTAGGTTATAAAATATTTGATTCCTGTGCATATCCTTTAACTGGTCAGAGAGCAGCTCTGGCTGTTATGAATGGACCGAAGGAAGCAGACAGAAACATGTGCACAAATGCTAGCCCAATGCTTGCCATCATCGGTGAATCTGGGTCAGCTCAATCTATTGTATTGTCTAGAATTTTGCGACCTTTCAGAATACCAATGGTATACATTTTTATTGATGTGTTAACAGATTTTTTTAATGCACACCACTAACATACCCTGCATTAATACATTTTTGTCCTGTATGTTAGTGAAAAAAAAAAAAAAAGCATGCAAATATGTAGTGGTGTGTGAAAGGAATATTAAGAAAAAAAGACAAGTGGAACACTTGTAATATCAAGTCTAAAATTGAATACACTAATATTTTTATTCATCATATTTTTCTGAAAATATGAAACAATATCTTCTATACAACAGTACATGCTGTATTGTCCATTGTTATCTGTTATACATTTTTATTTCAGATCAGTTACTTCTCATCCTGTGCTTGCCTCAGTGACAGAAAAGAATTCCCCACCTTCTTTAGGGTCATCCCAAGTGATGCGTACCAGGTGAAAGCAATTGCCAATCTACTAATACATTTCAACTGGACATGGGTGGGTGTCATTAGAGGTGACCATGCATATGGACGATCTGCTGTGCAGGGACTACTTAAAGAGCTGGAGGATACAAGTGTATGTGTGGCCTATCAGGAGATGATTCCCCTGTATTATGAGAGTAAGAGAGCAATAGAGATCATGCGTGTGATGAACAGCTCTACTGCTCGAGTAGTAGTCGTGTTTTCAGCGGAGGGCGAGCTCACACCCTTTCTAAAAGATTATATGAAACTGAATATTACTGGTATTCAGTGGATTGCGAGTGAGGCCTGGGTAACATCTTCAGTGTTCACAGGAAGTGAGTACTACCCCTTCCTGGGTGGCACAGTTGGGTTTGGCATACGGCAGGGCTATATTCCAAAGCTGCAAGGCTATCTAACGATGGTGAACCCACATGTGTACCCATCCAACACCCTGGTGCATGAACTGTGGGGTGCTCTCTATGGCTGCACTCCCTTCTCCTCATCTACCCTTAATACTCAGCTGCCTCTGTGTACTGGCCAAGAGACACTAAATAAGCAACACTCAGCTTACATGAACACATCTACTACGCGCATTTCTTATAATGTATACAAAGGCATATATGCAATTGCTTACTCCCTCCACAACCTAATTTCCTGCAAACCTGGAGATGGCCCATTTAATAACTCCATGTGTGTGGACAGCACTAAAATCTATCCATGGCAGGTGCAGGTCATTGTGTCTATTGTGACAACATAAATATACATTTTCACAATATTTTACTATTGTGATGTGAAATACATGCATGAATTACTGTATATCATATATACAGTATTTATTTATTTATTTGTAATATTTGTTTTTGTTTGCATTTCATAGCTCCAACAGTACCTACAAGAAGTTGCATTTACTATCTCAGGTGAAAAGGTCAACTTTGATATGAATGGTGACTCAATCCCATCCTATGACCTGATCAACTGGCAGAAGGGCACAGCTGGCAATGTTGAGCTGGTCAAAGTGGGCATGTATGATGGGGCTCAAGAGGCTGGAAGTGAACTGGTCATTTATGACACGGCTATCACATGGGCCAGAGATAAGAGTGAGGCAAGCTGTTCTCAGAATGTAGTTCAGTACATGAGAAACCAACTGTTGAAGTTCTGTAGGGTGAAGTGGAGGTAAGTTGCTTCAAAGCATACAGACCTCAGATGAGACCTGGATCATGCTTCCCAATGTATGAAGCCAAAGAAATTATTTTTAGTGCTGCAGATCTTTCAGTGACTGGGATGCACTTGAATCAATAGAATAGATATGACTCTAAGCATGCAAAAATGAAAAACCTTTCAACAGCCTTTTTTTGGTGATGACATAAAAGTATGTATTATAAATATATGAAATAATTTAAATGATATAAAATAAAATACATTTTTATAAAATTATATAAAAAAGTTTTTTTTTTTTTTCTCAGATGTATCATTTATTTAGAGCAATTAATCAAATATTAGTCATTTATATTGACTTATTATATACAGTTAAGGTATTTAATGAGTGTGCAGAGTTTCACTGACCTCTGACTTTTTGTGAAAAGCAGGTGCCAGTCTCTGTTTGCAGTGACAGCTGCCCTCCAGGATTTAGGAAGGCTGTCCGTCAAGGGGAGCCTTTGTGCTGTTTTGACTGTGTATCATGTGACAGTGGCACAATTAGTAATCAGACAGGTTGGTGAGCTTAGTCAGTTTGTCTAGAGAACAAAAAAAAATAGTATGTATACAAAATTGCAAATCACAAATAACTATTTAAATGTTTGAACTAAATAGAGTTTTGTTGCTTGTTCTCTTAAGATTCAGTAGACTGCATGGCCTGTCCTGAAGATTACTGGTCCAATGCAGATGGAACAGAATGCATTCCCAAGGTCATTGAGTTTCTTTCGCATGATGCAATGGGATTAACATTGACATTTATTGCTGTTGTAGGGGCCTGTGTCACTTTAGCTGTGTTTGCAGTCTTTCTCTATCACAGAAACACTCCTATTGTGCGTATGAATAATTCAGAGCTGAGCTTTTTTATCCTGTTCTCCTTGACCCTGTGTTTCCTTTGTGCATTGATCTTTATTGGGGAGCCCACTTCATGGTCATGCATGCTACGCCACACTGCCTTTAGCATCACCTTCTCACTCTGCATTTCCTGCATCCTGGGTAAAACCTTAGTGGTTCTTGCTGCGTTC
>JAQMYI010000038.1:4164251-4176710 GCA_030014275.1 Clariallabes melas | reverse complement strand
TTGGCTCAGTTGTGATCACGTGACGCTCGGCGTCAAATCAAGAAGCGCATGCGTGATACATGATACTCGGTGCTCGTTTTCCAAGACAAAATTTATTTAAAATCTTTGCTCGTCTTGCGGAACACTCGCAAACCGCGTTACTCGTAATCCGAAGTTTTACTGTACAACACAAAAAGAGTCTTTGGGCGCTAGGCGCCCTCTAGGGGTTAACCCTGACATGCATAGCCTTTTTGTGAATGCTGGCTATAGCATTTAAACTTGATACTGGACAAGTTTGTTCTCCCATAGTAAAAATAAATAAATAAATAAAAAAAAAACACAGGGACTCAGTTAAAAATGTCTTGAGTTTCCTTTTAACATAAATAGAATTAAATGTTTTTTTTTTTTAGATTTTGAGAACTTTGATCCATTCAAAGTACAGTTGTTAATTTGTTTCTTGGGCAACAGAGAAATAAATTAACTTTTTCTTTTGAATCTGATATCTTAATCTGTTTTTTTTTCTTCTCTCTTCCAAACCACCAATGCACAAAGGATCCAGTTGTTTACTGCCTGTTTGGAAGAGGATAATTCTTTTTTGGATATACTGCACTCTCCATTTTGCTGCAAATTTCTTGATTTAGTGGTATTTTTTAGATTGTACTTAGTTGCACTGTATAATAAGGATTCTGAACTAAAAGGTAACGTTAATTGTCCACATACATTATTAGAACTATACAGAGTAAAAACAGGTAAAAAAAAAAAAAAATGGACCACATTGTACATTATTTAAAATAATGTTTCCAGGCCAATTTTAATTGGAACATAATTGGGAAATTGTTCATTTCCTCATATATATTTAGTCAAGGATATTTCAAAGCAATGTTAAAATTTGGGAAAGAGAATGTTCCACTGTTATAGCTTAATAGTCTAAATATTTAATTTTGTTTTTTTTATTTTAGGATTGTACTGTAATGCTATAGAAACTGTATTTTGTATCATACTAAAATGTGACACGCTTCTTCAGGTTATTTTACAAATGGTACTACAATCTTGAGTTTGTATTAACACTTTATTTTATTCATATATAAAATGTGTGTTAATAGAAATTTATGTATAATTTGTGAAATAACAGGATTTCACTTCTAAAATTGTGTTGTTTCTTTATTTAAAGGTGTTTGATCTTTTAAATTCAGTAAAAATCTGTAAAATAACAGTGTTTCTCTCCAAAATGTCTAATGCTGTTGCTTCTTATTAAGGTGTTTGATTGTAATAATTTAAGAGAAAACTGTAGAAGAAAAGATTTTTCCTGCTAAACGTCTAGTGGTGTTTTTTAATGAAGGTATAAATTCGTATAAATTTACAATAAAATCTGTAAAATAACTGTGTTTCACTGCTAAACATCTACTGTAGTGCTGTTGCTTTATTAAATGTGTTTAAATGTATAAATTTAGCAAAATTCTGTAAAATTATGTTTCATTGCTAAAGGTTCGATTCCATCGATTGCATGGAGTTTGCATATTCGCCACATGCTTCGTGGGTTTCATCCCAAAGACCTGCATATTATTGCTATTAATGCTAATTGGCATTCCCAAGTTGCCCGTAGTGTGTGCATGGGTGTGTGTATTTGTGTGTGCCCTGCGATGGATTGGTACCCTGTCCAGCCTTGTGCCCTAAGTTTCCTGGGATAGGCTCAAGGCTTCCCGTGACCCTGAATACAGGATAAAGCCCTATAGATGATGATGATGATTGAGTGAGCTTAAACTTTTAAATTTGTTATAATTATAGTATAAAGTTAGTTTCTCTTTATGCGTCAAAGTGCCACTCTAGTAAAGTACTATTCGATTTGTGATTTCTCAATATTTGTCTATTTATTTGTTTGCTTTTCTGAAGAAACTATGTACCACACAAAAATATTTTTATGTCTAAGTATACACAAAAATAATAGGAATTTTAACAACACATATGATGTGTGCAATGATATGTGCCATGTGACTGTAACCAATGATTAGAAGGAGGGAAGCATGTGTGTGGCTTATAAAACATAGCTGTCTTCCCTTTCTCTATGCAATATAAGGAGTCAGGCATTTGCCCCTGAGGATGGGTCTTATACTTATGTGGCTGCTAATGCTCAGCTTCTCTATCCTCATTTTGTCTATGGATCCTTACTGCACTCTGCAGAATAATTTGGGACCAGGCTTTATTGCTGATGGAGACTTTGTCATTGGGGGTATTTTCCCCTTTCACTACAATCAGGAAATGCCAGATTTGAACAGCACATACAAGCCAGGACCAGTAAAGTGTAATGGGTAGAAATGTCTTAATAAAACTGTGCTAGATCATGATTAGTACAATGTAAAAAGGAGTAAATAAATTGTTATTTAATTTCAGTCAAATGAGAATATTGACCACGTAATGCTTGGCAAGACAAAACTAAAAATGTGTTTGTATATGTTTATGTAGGTCAAAATGGAAAAAAGACTGCAAATTATACCTTACTCAATCTTGTTTTTGAGACACTTGACATAATCTTTTTTTTTTTTTTTTCAGGTTTGATCCCAGAGCTTTCCGCTGGGCTCTGAGCTTAAAGCTTGCTGTGGAGGAAATTAACAACAGTACTGAACTGCTACCTAACCACACTTTGGGTTATAAAATGTTTGATTCCTGTGCATACCCATTGACAGCTCAGAGGGCAGCTCTAGCTGTTATGAATGGACCAAATGAAACACATAGACCCATGTGTTCAAGTGCTGGGCCATTGTTAGCTGTTATTGCTGAATCTGGGTCAGCTGAGACAATTGTGGTTTCCCGAATTTTACAGCATTTCAGGATTCCAATGGTATGCATGCATGAAATTTAAGAATGATTTATTTTCATACATGATACACAAGTGAACTGTTATTTGGTTATTTATGAGAGTTCCATTCGAGCATTTATTCTCATGTGACTGTGAATATGTGAGAACAAGGATAAATGAAATGCTTTCTCCTGTTTTAGATTTATTGAATAAGTCCCAATATGAATTAACATACAGTACCTATAATGCCTACAGTTTACAATATAAGCTTTCATAGTATTGTTCATAAAGGTTTAAGAATCCTGTGCTTCTCTCTTTCAGATCGGCTATTTCTCTTCTTGTGCCTGTCTCAGTAACAGACGGGAATTCCCCACCTTTTTTAGGGTCATCCCCAGTGATGCCTACCAGGTGAAAGCCATTGCCAAGCTGCTGATACATTACAATTGGACATGGGTTGGTGTAGTGAGGGGAGATCATGTGTATGGCCACTTTGCCCTGCAGGGTCTACTTAAGGAGCTGGAGGGTACAAATGTGTGTGTGTCTTATCAGGAAATGATTCCCCTGTTGTACAACAGTCAGAGAGCAATAGAGATCATACGTGTGATGAACAGCTCCAGTGCTCGAGTGGTAGTGGTGTTTTCAGCTGAGGGAGAGCTCACACCATTTATGAAGGATTATATGAAATTAAATATTACTGGAATTCAGTGGATTGCTAGTGAAGCTTTGGCAACAGCTTCAGTGTTCACCGGAAGTGAGTATTACCCGTTCCTGGGAGGTATGATTGGGTTTGGGTTACGACACGGCTATATTCCAAAGCTGCAAGACTATCTAACAACAGTGAACCCACAGACATACTCCTCCAACATTTTGGTGCATGAACTATGGGGTGCTCTTTATGGATGCTCCTTTGCCCATAGTATGCAGTTGCCCCTATGCACTGGGAAAGAAACACTTAACAAGCAACATACAGCCTACATGAACACATCCACTACTCGCATTTCTTATAATGTATATAAAAGTGTGTATGCCATTGCTTATTCCCTTCATAATCTTACCTCTTGCAAACCTGGACATGGGCCATTTATGGACTCCACATGTGCTGACAATAATAATGTCTACCCTTGGCAGGTAAATGGACTACATTTGTACCAAAAAAAGCAAAACATAGATTTTCCTTGCCTTGAAAATCATGTTACATGTACATATGGGTTAATATTAACTTACATTTTTATTACATGTGGTTTTATAGCTCCAGTATTACCTACAAAAGGTCTCATTCACTATTTCAGGAGAGCTGGTCAACTTCGATATGAATGGTGATTCAATACCATCCTATGACCTGATCAACTGGCAGAAGGGCACAGCTGGCAATGTTGAGCTAGTTAAAGTGGGCATGTATGATGGGGCTCGTGAGGCTGGGAGTGAGCTGGTTATTTACGACACAGCTATCACATGGGCTGGAGACAAAAGTGAGGCAAGCTGCTCTCAGAGTTTAGTTCAATACAAGAGAAATCAACTATTGAAGTTCAGTATGGTCAAGCAGTGGTAAGTTAGGTGAAAGATTTCATCAGGCTGCTGTACAGTATTCAACAAGCCAGAGAATAAGGTTCTAAATGCTTCTTAGTTTTTAAACATTCCCATTGTCTTAAGGAACTAGAATGGTGCCCAGAATGTTTATACGTAAAGTAACACTAAATGCAATAATAAATATTATTAAACAATAAATGCATCTCAAAATACAGTGCGTCCGGAAAGTATACAAAGTGCTTCACTTTTTCCACATTTTGCTATGTTACAGCCTTATTTCACAATGGATTAAATTAATTATTCTTCATAATGACAATGTTAAAGAAGTTTGTTTGAAATCTTTGCAGAAAAAAAAAATCAAAAAATCACATGTACATAAGTATTCACAGCCTTTGCCATGACACTCAAAATTGAGCTCAGGTGTATCCTCTTGCCACTGATAATCCTTGAGATGTTTCTACAACATGTCCATGTTTCTACAACTTGATTATATTCAACATGTCCTTGGGATGTTTCTACAACTCGATTGGAGTCCACCTGTGGACAGTGTTTTTCTGTGGTGAAAGGTGAACCATCCAGAAAAAGGAAGAAAAAAAAACATCTAGTAGCATCATACTCAAAAAGACTTGAGGCTTTAATTGGTGCCAAAGGTGCTTCAACAACAAAAAAATGTCCTTCAGGTGCATTTTGGCAAACTCCAGGCGCCTATCATGTGCCTTTTACTGAGGAGTGGCTTCTGTCTGGCCACTCTACCATGCAGGCCTGATTGGTGGAGTGCTGCAGAGATGGTTGTTTTTCTGGAAGGTTCTCCTCTCTCCACAGAGATACACTGGATCTCTTTCAGTGTAATCTCATCTCCCTGTCATGACGGTCATCTCTCTGACTAAGTCCAATCTCCCTAATTCGCTCACTTTGGCCAGACGGCCCGCTCTAGGAAGAGTCCTGGTGGCTCCAAACTTCTTCCATTTATGGATGATGGAGGCCACTGTGCTCATCTGGAACTTTTCTGTTTTTCTGTAACCTTCCCCTGATCTGTGCTTCAATACAATCCTGTCTGAAAGGTCTACAGACAATTCCTTGGGTTGTGCTCTAACTTGCACTGTTAAATGTGGGACATTATATCCTTTCCAAATCATGTCTAATCAACTGAATTTACCACTAGTGGACTCCAATCTACAGGGTGGGCCATTTATATGGATACACCTTAATAAAATGGGATGGTTGGATCCAAAATGGCCGACTTCAAAATGGCCACCATGGTCACCACCCATCTTGAAAAGTTTTCCCCCTCACATATACTAATGTGCCACAAACAGGAAGTTAATATCACCAACCATTCCCATTTCCCATTTTATTAAGGTGTATCCATATAAATGGCCCACCCTGTAGTTCAAGGATGATCAGTGAAAACAGGATGCACCCGAACACAATTTTGAGTGTCATGGCAAAGACTGTGAATACTTATGTACATGTGATTTTTTAATTATTTTTTTTTTTACTTTTAATAAATTTGCTAAAATTTTAAACAAACTTCTTTCACGTATCATGAATCCGATGGTTATCAACTTGTAATTTAGGCAGTCATTATATTGTAGAATTTTGAGAAAAATTACTAATTTAATCTATTTTGAAATATGGCTGTAACATACTGTAGCAAAATTTGGTAAAAGTGAACCATTGTGAATACTTTCCGGATGCACTGTACATTTAAACTGCATTTTTTCAGGAATTGATAAAGTAATTGAGGAGCATAAATGCACAGTTGTCTATTCTACATTTTGTTCTGTAAAGTTGTTACCCAGAAGTTGCCCAGAATAGAAAATAACTTATATCGCACTTTAGGTGACTATAAACATTAGAAAAGATTAAAACTAGCACTGCTGGTTTAGGTACTGCTAAATGCTAGTCCATGAACATTTGTTATAAGCCCAGGAATGGCTTATAACTGGCTACTGAATAGCTCTTTTAAAGATCATAATCTGCCATGTGTTGGATGTTCACATAGGTGCAGATGATTCTGACTTAGACTCTCCATAACAGAACATAATAATGTGACCAGTGCATTAGGACCCCCTCGAAAACGAGATGTTTCATCTCAAGGGGTTATCCTCCTAACGTCAATATTCTTTCTATGTTTTAAGTTTATGAGAGTAATATGAATTTCTAAATGAATCAGGTTTGTTATGGGATATATTGGTCATGAGTCCAAAATGTTTATCAGAAGAAATTACCAAGAAAATTACACAACAGTGTACCTTAGAGACATTATGAAATAATGCCTGTACTTCGATTCCTTGGTTGTTGTTTTTTTTCTTCTTCTTCTATTAATTGCTTAATATCACAGAAGGCTGTTAGAAGTTATTGGTTTGTTAGTCTTTCTATACTATGCTTTTCTAGAAGTTTACACTGTTTACTGATTGCTGAGTATTTATTTATTCATTTGTTCAATGATTGATTCAGTGATTGATTTGCTTATTTGATTGATTGTGTGTGTTTGTTTTTTGGTGTATGTGTCAATCAGGTGCCAGTCTCTGTTTGCAGTGCCAGCTGCCCTCCAGGATTTAGGAAAGCTGTCCGTCAAGGGGAGCCCTTGTGCTGCTTTGACTGTATACCATGTGACAGTGGCACGATTAGTAATCAGACAGGTTCGGATCTCAGTAAAAATTTTAAAGCACAAATATCATAAACAGTATTAATAAAATTTTCACTAACTAATTTTTACTTCTTTTTTTTTTTTTAAGATTTAGTAGACTGTGTGGTCTGTCCTGAAAATTACTGGTCCAATGCAGATGGAACAGAATGTATTCCCAAGGTCATTGAGTTTCTTTCCCATGATGCAATGGGACTAACTCTTACAGTTATTGCTGTTGTTGGAGCCTGTATCACAATAGCTATATTTGCAGTTTTATTTTACCACAGAAACACTACAATTGTGCGTATGAATAATTCAGAACTGAGTTTCTTCATTCTGTTCTCCTTGACCCTGTGTTTCCTGTGTGCATTGATCTTTATTGGGGAGCCCACATCCTGGTCATGCATGCTGCGTCACACTGCTTTCAGTATCACCTTCTCACTCTGCATCTCCTGCATCCTGGGTAAAACCTTAGTGGTTCTTGCTGCGTTCACAGCCACCCAGCCTGGAAACAATGTGATGAAATGGCTTGGGCCTACACAGCAGAGGATCATCATATTTATCTGCACCCTCGTCCAGATGGTCATCTGTGCTGCATGGCTCATATTTTCCCCTCCACTGCCTTATAGAAACACACGGTATCAGCGCTCTAAGATCATTCTAGACTGCAGAGTGGGGTCTGAGCTGGCCTTTTGGTGTGTGCTCGGCTACATTGGCATTTTGGCATGTCTGTGTTTCATTTTGGCCTTTCTGGCTCGTAAATTACCCGGAAATTTTAATGAGGCTAAATTTATTACTTTTAGCATGTTAATATTTTGTGCAGTGTGGCTGGCATTTATACCTGCCTATGTAAGTTCACCTGGTAAATTCACTACCGCAGTTGAAATATTTGCTATTTTAGCTTCAAGTTTTGGGCTTCTTTTGTGCTTATTTGCTCCAAAGTGTTACATTATTTTACTCAAACCTGAAAAGAATACCAAACAGCATCTAATGGGAAAATTATAATAATAGAATATCAGATTATAATTTATATGGCAGTGCCTATGTTTTGTGTTTGTGTGTTCACATATACACCGATCAGAACCAACCTTATGACTAATGACAGGTAAATTGATAAACACTGATCATAACTATAACAAATTCGTGACAGGATCATGCAAACACACAGGACACTTCAATCCCCATTCTGATCCCAAAAGGAAGCCAAAAAAGTTGAATACAGTTGAATGGAGAACCCAAAAACTAGGTTGTTTTAATATGTTTATGGTTTAAATGTTATGGCTGATCAGCAACTTACCCTGTTAAAAATCTAATATGCAATGAAACAATTATAATTAAATAATTCAAGATTCAGATTTGAACTTCTGATACTTTTTGATTACTTTTCCTACTTTTCCATGTTTTAAACTCCTTAATCTTTCATCTTAAACATTAACTTTAGTAAAAGGACATAGTTGACAAGTTTAAAGAATAGAGTTGACAAGTTTATTGTTATAAAATGAGTTTTCTTCTCTTATTAAATGCAGATATTCACAAAATTTGTAAAAAGTGACAAGTTATTTTACAAAAAATATATTTAGGGTTCAAAATTCAATGAAGTTATAAAGTTTAATAAAAGGTCCATGGGTTGGAGTTTGTAATGGACCTTATAATAGACCATCACCGGAGGCGAGTTAGAATCCATGAGCAGGGATTTATTAATCAAGTCACAAGGCAAACAATAACCAAAAGTCAAAGTCAATGTCCGGGCAAAGTCAGAAACCAAACAGGCCGACAGTAGAAACAATCCAAATCAGTAATCCAAAAGCGTGTTCAAGAAACATAGCAATGTAGGTCATACTCGGGAGACAAACTAAAAATGTAACATGCAAGGCTTAGTACACAGATGAACTAATAATACTTTGCACCGAGAATTACTGGAAGCATGCTTAAGAATGAAACAAACAGGAAGTGAACTGGTGACCTAGTATCTCATTAAACATTGGGAGTGGTCAACAAAACACTTTGGAAAATTCATTAATAAAATCATTAACTTGCTATATCAAGAACTGCAAAAGGCCTGGAACACTATGGAAGACAACTAAAGTTTTTTGTATGATAAAGAAAAACCCTTTCACAACATCAAGGGAGGTCAAGAAGGAGGCAGGCATATCACTGTCAAAGTCTACATTCAAGAAACGGCCTTATCAAGTAAATGCCGACATTGACAACAACCACTGCTTACGCTCAAGAACAGAAGGACGACCTACAGGTAAGGAGGACAGCAGACGGAGTCTCTGATGGACAGAGGAGATGACTGCTGATTCTGAAATATCATGATGTTTCTGTGTGCTTCTAACTGTGCTATTAGTATGGTCTGACAGTCATAGTGACTTCATTACACTTTAATACAAATGTCAATACCCTTCAGTCAGAATAAATTAATATTTATGTAAATATTCTCAAATATATAATACAGATTGTACACCGACTGACACATCTTATTCTAATTCCAGAGAGATCATTAAGCCAACACTGCATAACACAGTAATCATTCAACAAGTATGCAAACAGGTTAAAACCTTGTATGTATGCATAGCTGCCTGCTTCTGTATATTATTTACATCAACATTTTCCAACTGAGATTACTGCAAATGAGATACTTGCTTACATTTTTAGATCAAACATTGGAATGAGGAGAAGAAGCAACCTGTAGAGAGACAAGTCCATCACTGGTAAGTAAGCCAGTCTTGATATAGAAGTACCGAGTATCATCAAGTATCATGCATGCACTTCTTGTTTTGACGCAGAGCGTCACATGATCACAACTGAGCCAATGGTTATTCTCTCTCTTGCACTGCGGAATTGTGGGTAATCGTCTCCCATGCGTCTCAGTGCTTATGTGTCACTTGTATAGTCAACATCTGTGCTGGCGTGTACTGTTTACTATAACACTGTGACCACGTGTGTGCACATAAAGCAGATTTTATTTTGTGTTTGTAAGTGTGTGTAGGACGACTTTTACACACACACACACCAGTTTACTGAATAGAGACTCACCTGCGTGAGGGTGAGTCTTCATTCGGTGAACTGGTGTGTGTATGTGTGAAAGCCGTCCTACACAGCAGCCCTCTTCTCCCCTTTCCTCCTCTCCTCTCTCTGGTCTCAATCACTACAGCCACGATTATTTCCAAAGGTAAAGTGCAGGTTACATTTTTTTTTTTTACTTTATATTTTATAATAATTATTTTTATATGAATATTTTTGGGTTGTGGAACAAATTGTCAGTTTCCATTATTTCTTATGGGGGAAATTTGTTTTGATATACGAATATTTTGATATACAAGCACGCTTCCGAAATGAATTATGATCGCAATCCAAACTCTGTAAGCCTCATTTTCAATCCAATTTTTTACTGTATAGGGATCCTTTCCATATTGTCTTATTTTTTATTTTTATAATGTGCATAATGTTTAAACTGATGTACATGTTTGTCCGTTGGGTTACATTGCATTCTCAGGATTCGGGTGTCTGGGTCATCATGGCATGAATGCAGCAGGCAGAGTAGACTGTTAAAGAGATGTTATTTTAATGAAAATCAACACAACAAAACATAAATAAACTTCCTCTAGAGCACTTTAGAAAACTTTACTTGCATCCCTTACTACTATTATCAACACACTAACCATAACAAAAACAACCATAACAAATGCTAGACAACAAACAGAACTTAAGACAGGCTATTTATACTAATTAAACTAATGAGTCACCTCGGTTCAGGTGAGTGCTCCCATCACCTGACCGAGGTGCAGTCTGGGACATGAAGTTTCCACTCAAAAAGCAACTACAACACAAAAAAACACAAAAAGAGTCTTTGGGCGCTAGGCGCCCTCTAGGGGTTAACCCTGACATAGTCCCTCCCTCCCCCCCCACTAACGGCGCTACTCCGGAGGTCCAGGGCTCCCTCCCCAATGTTCTGTGTTTGGCCTCTTGACCCAGAGGCTGTAGATCTTGTCCCCTGGACAGGGCTGCAGTGCCTGCAAAACAATGTCCCCAAAGCAGGGTGACGGAGCAGGCTTTGGGGCTTTAGAGCCGGGCTGAGGAGCAGGCACGATGTCCTCGGAGCCGGGCAGAGGAGCAGGCACGACGTCCTTGGAGCCGGGCTGAGGAGCAGGCACGACGTCCTCGGAGCCGGGCTGAGGAGCAGGCACAACGTCCTCGGAACCGGGCTGAGGAGCGGGCACGACGTCATCGGAGCCGGGCTGAGGAGCGGGTACGACGTCCTCGGAGCCGGGCTGAGGAGCGGGTACGACTTCCTCGGAGCCGGGCTGAGGAGCGGGCACAACGTCCTTGGAGCTGGGAGGCGGAGGAAGAAGCTTGACATCCTTGATGTTTGGCAGAGGAGCTGACTCGATGTGCTGGAAGCCAGATGGAGGAGGAGGAGGCACATCATCCTCTATGTCGAGCGGTGGGGGACGAAACGCGACGTCCTCGAAGTCTGCCGGCGGTACGTGCAGTACTTCCGGCCAGGCAGTGCTCTCCGAAAGTTTTGAGCCTTCAGCGGGGCTCTGTGGAAGGTCAGGGCTGGCAGCGGGGCTCTCTGGATCTCCACTGAGACTAACTGGCTGCTCTGGGCCTCCACTGAGGCTAACTGGCTGTTCTGGGCCTCCGCTGAGGCTAGCTGGCAGCTCTGGGCCTCCGCTGAGGCTAGCTGGCTGCTCTGGGCCTCCACTGAGGGTAACTGGCAGCTCTGGGCCTCCACTGAGGCTAACTGGCAGCTCTGGGCCTCCACTGAGGCTAACTGGCAGCTCTGGGCCCCCCCTGAGGCTAAGCTGGGCGAGCAGTCCCTGGAGCTGTTTCACCTGCTCCCGCAAGGTTTGTATACGTTTCTGATTTTCCTCCGCGCACAACATGTAAATATCTCTCATACCTTCCTCATCCGGCTTCCAATGACGCTCAGTCTGGGGTTCTTCTTCACCCCGAGTCATGTTGAAACGGCACGCGTCGAATCGCGAGCCGGTAGCCTTCCCAGCTTGGCTGCACCCTTTGCTCATTTAATCCCTTCTTTCTCCGGCGCGCTCCGCAGGATTTCGCTCCACTCACTCCTGAGTGTTCCTCAACGTTACGCCGGATGGCAAGACGACGTCACACAAAGTTCTCTCGCACCGGCATCACCGTCATAGCCCCCCCAAAAAACCTCCAGGGGAGGCAGCTCCGCTATGCCACTGGTAAGGTCTAGCATTCTGTCACGATTCGGGTGTCTGGGTCATTGTGGCATAAATGTAGGAGGCAGAGTAGACAGTTTAAGAGATGTTATTTTAATGAAAATCAACACAACAAAGCAAATAAACTTCCTCTAGAGCACTTTAGAAAACTTTACTTGCATCACTTACTACTATTATCAACACACTAACCATAACAAAAACAACGATTACAAATGCTAGACAAGACTAGGGGTCCGTTCTTCGTATGTCGCTAACTCAGTTAGCTGGATTTGAATGTTGTGGATTTGTCCTGATCTTGGATTGTTTCGTTCTTCGATGCGCTT
>JAQMYI010000038.1:4006659-4016880 GCA_030014275.1 Clariallabes melas | reverse complement strand
AAATATTTACACATTAAGTTTACTGAAAGTAAAAACAGTTGAAAGTCAGAGGACGTTTCTTTTTTGCTGAGTATATAAGCCAAAATTTGGCATGTTTGATACATGCTTCACAACCGGTTGAACAAAGAGATGTTCCCATAGCATTTTCATACAGCATCGAGTGTAGCTTTTAAAAGGGAACATCTGCAACTTGCTCATTTATGCAGTCCACTCAATTGCACAATTGGATGGTCTCTGGTATAAGGAATATACACATGAAATTCTTTACATTTTACAGATGGGTTGAAACTGCCAGAAGGCCTCCAGTAAACCAAAATCACTATTTACAACCATGGAATCAGTTGCTCTCCACACATCTTAAAATTCACACATGTTCATCAGGGAAATTTGTTTTTTAAACCCAATAGCAAGCTCAGATAATGTACCTCTGTATTAATAAAATCCTGTGTAAGGTCATAGAGGACATCACTCTTTAAGTTGGTATGTGGGTGTGGCCTTGTACCTCCAGGGTCAAGGGTTTGATTTCCACCTTAAGTCTTTGTGTATGGAGTTTGCATGTTCTCCCCATGCTTGATGGGTTTCCTCTGAATTATATGCAGGTTAGGCTAATTGGCATTTTCATATTCCCTATTGTGTGCGAGTGAGTGTGTGTGCTTATGTGCCCTGCAATGAATTGGCATCCCATCCCCTGGGGAAGTCCAGGCACTTTGCAACCCTCTACAGGATGAGCAGCATAGAGAATTGTTTAAGTTATCATGTGTATATAAAAGATAATTATATGTATAAATTATTTGAATTTGTGCTGATATGGAACCTGAATAAATACCGCCCCCCCCCCCGCCCCCCCAATCTGTATGACTATTTAGCATAGCAAGTTTCTTAAATGTAAGAAATGGTCTGTTTGTCCAAGAGTAGCAACTGTTTTTCACAAAAGAAACTTTATTTCACTTACATTTATTAAACATGAGCAATTGTAGTAATTATAAAAAACAATAGCGTTGTATTATGAATTCCATTACACTAAAATGCTAGATCTAGACAACTCCTCCTTTGTGTATTGTGATTGCAATTAATAGACTCTACAATGACATTAATTATTTTCTCAGCTTAAACAACGGTGCAAAAAAAAGTGTATCTTGGTTACACTCCATAGAAGTAATAGTTCATCTAAATTCATTTGTTTCAATATATGATATAGTATATATTCAATATATATATTCTTATTCAATCTAGTTCATTTAGATGTTTTTCCAGTTATTCCTTTTTTGGTATTAAGTTCAGGCCTCAGGAGAATAATGTAACATTTAGGAGCAAAGATACAGAAAAGTAAGCCAAAACTCGAGGCAAGTATGGCAAATATCTCCACTGCTACTGTGTATTTCCCTGGGGTGCTGTTGTATGCAGGTATAAATGAAATCCAAACAGCAAAAAAGATCAGCATACTGAATGTGATTAACTTAGCCTCATTAAATGTATCTGGAAGTTTCCGACCCAAAAAGGCCAGAATGAAGCAAAGACAGGAGAGGAGACCAATGTAACCAAGCACCAAATAGAAGCCCATAGGCCAAACATCTTTACACTCCAGTATGATTCTGCCACCCTGATAAGATGTGTTCTTGAAAGGGTAGGGAGGTGCTAACCCCAACCAGCTAATGCAGAGTATGGCTTGGCCTCCAGTACAACTGACAATAAATGCTCTTTGCTGAGGAGGGCCAAATTGTTTGAGGGAACTGGACCCAGGCATGGTGGAATGGAAAGCCAACAGCACCACAATAGATTTGACCAGAATGCAGGAGATGCAAAGGACAAAACTGATGCCAAACGCTGCCTGTCGGGCTTGGCAGGACCACAGTGAAGGCCGCCCCAGAAACACCAGTGAACAGAGAAAGCAAAGTTTCAATGACAGCAAAAGCAGGAAACTTAGCTCTGAGTTGTTTGCTTTGACTATAGGTGTGGATCTGTAGAGGAAAAAGATGACAGAAACAGCAGTTGCTCCAGCAACCCCCAGGAGAGACAGGGTAACAAGGATGATACCCATGATCTCCTGAAAGGAAAGGAATTCCTCAGTGCCTTCCACACATGCCACACGCTCAGAATTGGACCAGTAGTACAAAGGACACTGGGTACATTCTGTGGCTCCTGCAAAAACATGCACAGAAACACACATATACACATACTTACACACACAGTATTTATAGGACATTTATGTAATTATTGGTACTTTTGAGAAGTGAACCAAGTTCATAACACTACTTATGTTATAGCAGCTGCTTGTTACAGCTGCATTTTTAATGCATAAAACATCACAAATCCCAACATCCACTGACTTATAATTTGTGATTTTGCTACAGTATCTATCTATCTATCTATCTATCTATCTATCTATCTATCTATCTATCTATCTACAGTATCTATCTATATATCTATCTATCTATCTATCTATCTATATATATATATATATATAATTGCAGCACTGTTTTCATAGCTATATAGTGCATTTATGTTATTTCACCTGATGTATTAGTGAACTCTCCCTCAGTACAACGCAGACAGTCAAAACAGCAGATGGGTTCACCTGGTCGCATGGCTTGTCGAGTCCCAGGGGGACATGGGGCCGTGCACTGAGACACAGGAATCTGTAGTAAAATGTACATTGGAATTAGCTCGTAAAAATTGACAGGAAAAACTAATAATTATTGGCAAAAAGTGCATAGTACACAGTCTTATCTACTCAATTCACCTGTGATAACTACAATAAATTAAAACACATGCTTAACTAATGATAGACTAGCTAGGTTTTTTGTTTGTTTTTTTGGACCGAACACCTGGCTCTGCCCTCCTGTCCACTCTATCACGTCCATGTCCAGCTTGAGCTGCTGCCAAGTCGGGGCTGAACCATCATAGCTGCCCATTCTCTGAAACCTGATTCCACCTTGGCCATCTTTCTGCCAATTTATGATGTCATAAAGAGGCACTGGCTCACCATTTCCATCAAAATACACCTTTTCCCCAAACTGATTGGTGAAGTTCACTCTCCTCAGATGATAAAGCAACTGTAAATAACAAACAATATGAGTAGTACTTAAAAAATGTTTATGACAACACAAAGATATTGCGATGTATTAGCAAACAGCAAAGACAGCATGATTCTATCACCTGTCCAGGTGTGAATTCTGCGCTGGAGTTACAGCTTCTCTGGCTTGAAGCTTGTGCTATAGATGTGCACTGTAGCAGTTGGTGTAGAGCATGAGTAATAGCATAAATGGCCTTGTACACATTATAGGAAACCCGCACAGGAGTCACACTTGTGTAGCTGCTTTTAACTTCCTTCAGATTCTCCAAGCCAGTACAGAGTGGCCTGTCCAAGCCCTCACTGATGGTATAATCCAGATGGCAATTGAACTGTTCTTCCCAGAACATGTTAGTGAAGACTGATCTTGGGTTATTTGATGGCTGTATTTTCAGAAGAAACTCAGCCAGGCCAGAGATATTTGCACCCCTAAAGGAGAATCCAAGGGTTCCAGCTAACACATGCTGGAACAATGGGGATGTAAGGAGATTGGCAGTTACCCAGGCTTCACTGGCTACCCACTGCCTGCCTGTTAGGTTTCTCCTTGCCACCTCTGATAGAAACTGTTGAAGTTGACCTTCTGTGGCAAATACCACAATCACTCTGGCTGTGGAAGCTTCCAGTGCATCAGTGATGGCACTAATCTGGTCTGTGGTGGGCTGTTTGGGGAGGGTGTGATGAAAAGCCACACAACCACCCATTTTTTTAAACTTCTCAGTGAAGGCTTGGATTCCATAATGACTATAGTCATCATCTGTGCCAATTGTGCCCACCCAGTGCCAGCCAAAATGGGCCATCAGTTTTACCAGTGCATGCACCTGGAAGACATCACTTCCAGGTGCATGCACTGGTCCGGAGAACAGTCCGGAGAAAGGTTGGGTACATGCGTTTGTCAGTCAGACATGTGCAGGTTGCAAAGTAGCTGATCTGGAGGAAGTTAAATAGTGAGAGGAAATGAAAAAAAATGAAAGATAAATAATGGACAAAGACTTTCTTCATTTCTGTTCATGACTTATGTGTGTATGTTGTGAGGAATACTATTTGATGTATTTCTTTAAGCAACGCTATTCAATAATATGATGAATGATGAATCAACACTTCTTTAGGTTCTGTAAGATAAAATTAGACCTAACAATCTACTGCTGGATATGTAAATTATATTAAAATTACAAGTAGGACATCAGAGTAAATTTGTTTTCATGAGGCTAATCATGAGGCTAATCAAAGGGCAACATTAACTAAGGATTAAAATAGATATGGATTAAAATACTTATATAGTGCACTCTATTATGGAAAAAATGGTATTCAAATAAACAAGAACAACAATACCATGTTACTACTACTACTACTACTACTACTACTGCTAATAATAATAATAATAATAATAATAATAATAATTTTTATTTATTGTAATAATAGTTATTTACTCTTCAATTATTTTTTCAATACATTACAACTTATTTCAACTCAATCTAGCAAAAACAGATTTTTGGTGTATACTCAACATTTTAATTTATGCAATGATAGTAATTCCATCTTACAGTATCCTTAGTTCACATAAAAAAAACAACTAGGCATCTATCTCAGTAACAACTAATCATTTTAAGAATTGTATCATGTAATGTACAGTTAAATGAGAATAAACTCCAGTAGAAGAGAATGAAAAAAGCAGTACTATGCATCAGTGGAATTGTGAGGATCATTAAAAGTGAGTAAAATGCTTCAACAACATAAAGATAGAGTTGAATGCCTAAGTTTAGGCCACATTTTGATTTCATACAGCAGTGTTTGGATTCTGTCCCTCACTCTTACTCTCATCTTTTAAGTACAAGCTCACCAAAGGGATTTCAAAAGGCCCAAATGTGTCAGCTATAGCTCGGGTAGGTGTAGATGATGCCTGGCCTATTATTGCAGAAACAGGAGATGTAGAAAAGCAAGGAAGGCTTCTGGCTACAGAGCCATTTGTCTGAAGGAGAGAAGATCCGTTGACCAGAGAGAAAGCATGCTGTAGACTGGTGTGGACATGATCACAGCCGTCCAGGATCCGATAACCAAGTTTCACACCTGGCAGAAGCTGAGGGTTTCTGTTTATCTCGTCAATTGCAAACACCATAGTTTGGACCCAGCGGAAAGCCCTCAGGTCAAACCTGAAAAGACAGTAATAGTTGATTAAGGAATAAAAAAAATCCTGACAAAGTAATGACATAATACACAATTAGTAAAAAAAAAAAAAAAAAAAAAAAAAAGCTTTTCCTGCCATATAAAACTCCATAGACCTATTTCAGCTCTTTACCTATTCATTTTTCATTTAAAAGTGTACCACTGCATATACCTGGACAGGGCCAGAGCCAGAAATCATTATGTGACTAATTGACCCAACTGCTTAAGTTTTTTTTTTTTTTAGGTGAAGCTTTCATGTCCAGAGACTGATCTATATCAGAAAACACAATGAGACTCACCCACTACACCTCTGAACCTGTGGTTGGTTTGTAAAATTATAACCATGTGGTGGAGTACTGTAATGTAGGGGAAAAAGCCCTCCAAGTATAACATCTCCATCCATTTCCAGCACATGAGGATTATATTCTCTAATTCTCCAACAGCCATTGCTTGACTCTGATGAATGAATCTTGGGCCAGAGGAGCAGAAAAATAGCTAAAAGTGCCAGCTCATCCACTGGCATATTCCCAAGCATCACAGAGGCTCCTGAGTAAATTCATGAGCATGGATGACCCTACTAGAGTCATGGATTCTGCTTTATAAAAGAACTTGTCATCTGTTTTTCTAAGTGACTGACATTTATGCCGGCCAATAGGGATGCAAACAGCAAGAGGGCAACAATACAATGACTTAGTCACTAAACAGATTTGGTTATAATGCACAGTGTAGAATAAATTAGTGGTTTAATTTATTATAAATTCATAAAAAGAAAGAAAGAAAGAAAGAAAGAGTGTCTACTGCAATTACATAAAACACAACACAGGACACAGTTTGTGTGTGTGTGTGTGTGTGTGTGTGTGCATGTGTGTGCATGTGTGTGAGAGTGTGCGCGTGTGAGTTCCAATATTGCCATCTGCAGGCTCTGATGGAAATTATAGGAATGACTACAGTCAGATGTGTGTAAAAATGAAAAAGTTGACTAAAATTTATCTTAGAATTCTACCTTTTTTTGAAACTCATTCTAATTTCAAAGTCTGTCAAGATTCTGAGATTCAGAATTAAATTTTACATAAAAATGTGAAATGATATATACTACTTACTCATTCTTGTTCCAAAAACGGGAAATGCGCTCTGTGGGCCCAACCGGATTTTATAGAAACCTAAAGAGTTCAGGGCTGCCAGACATGTTTATTTCAAAAGTAAGTGCCAATTCACATACCAAAAAGATAACCTACAGTATGGAAATGTGAACATTGCGAACATCACATTATTTCAAGATAATTTTTTTCCATATTCAATGACATTTTCACCTTATAACATCAAAATACCTTATCTTGAAATAACACAAAAACAATTCATTCACATTTTTACATGAAACGTTTCACGATATATCTCAAAAATATCTTATTAAAACATAAAATAAAAAAATAATCTAGTTATAATAATGGACTTAAAAAAAACTTTTAAAAATAATTATTTTTATGTGACAACAGTGCAGCTCCATAATATTTGATCTCATGTGGCCTCCCCTTTCCACCTCATTAACCTTAAGAGCTTTTAACCACATACAATTCTGTGATCTCAGATGAGATAAAAAGTGACTATGCAAATACTTTTGCTGTTTAAAACCTATGGAACAGTTTGCCCTTTTTGATAGTCTTTAGTTGAAAATTTATTTTATTCTCCCACACATGAACATGTTAAGTGAATAAATATTAATGGTCTCGTTTGTATTTATTTATCTAGACCAAAGTAAAATGATTTTTAAAAAAAAATAAACTAATGATGAAGATTTCTGTTTCCCGGGGGGATTTATTAACATGTACCTTTATTAACTAGTGCCTACAACTATTATACACATGAATTTCATTGGTTTTATCTAATTGCTTACTCTTCAGTACTAAAGAATTATTTAACAATATATAAGTAAATTATACAAAATAACATTTAAAAGTTGACAAAAACAGCTTTTCAAACTACTCAGCAATGAATATAGTTACCCGACCCTTACAGGCATTAACCTCTTGGCTTCTTTATCTATTTATGATGAACAATTTTCAACCGAGGTCACCATGTTGCCCACCAAATGCTTTTTAAAGAGATTCATTTTCTTCACTTACTGCAAATCTAATACTTGAGAATGGTCCAAAAGTGCTCATTTGGATTTAAGTCATGTGAGAAAGGGGGCCAGGTCATAATTCTGTCATATTTAATGCCTTGCTGGCTAGACAAGCAGTAACTTGGCATATGTGATTGACTACAGTCCTGCATAAATATGTTTGAATCTTAACCATGTCTCTTGAAGCTTCTGGACATCCTGGAAGTTTGCAGTTTTAAAAGCTAGTGACACTGAAGGCTACAGGTAACCTCATCTTTTATTGTTCTTAGGTCTTCTGCAGACACCTTTTGTCTTTTTGCAACCCTGTTGATGTCACGAGCCAGCTCAATCCACCAAGCGCCTCACAATCCTAACTCCACCCCAGAGTCCCCTTTCAAAAGCTACACTCGATGCTGTGTGAAAAAACGCTATTGGGAACGCTCTTTGCACGACCGGTTGTTGAAGCATGTCAAACACGCCAAAGTTTGGCTTATATAACCTCAGTCAGGTGACGTGCTTTGATTAGGTGCACCTAGAGGTTATAAATAGGCATGAACCGGAAACATCCTCAGATCTTTTTGTCTTCAAGGACCGCATTGTGTGTGTGTGTGTGTGTGTGTGTGTTTGTGTGTGTGTCATTTCTTTGAAATACTGCGCTGCAGTTAAAAAAAAAAAAAAGCAGAAAGCGAAAGTAAAAATGGTGCTAGTAAAAAGATGTTTACCTCCATACGAGGGACTTCTTGATGATGATTGCCATGTTTTCTGCGTTGAGTGCTTGGGGGAAGAGCACGCTATCCTCGGACTCGAGGGAGAATGCAAGCACTGTGATCTCCTCTCAATCAGAGTGGTTCGTGCACGGCTCGCGTTTTTTACAGGGAAATCGCAAGCCGCGGCTCACTCCTGGGGATCGCGTGTCGATTTGGCTGAAGCGCGTGAGACAGGTGAGCACTTTTCTCTCGCGCTTTCGCTTCTCAAGCACGCTTCGGCGCTTCTTCTGATCGGGCGGAAGAGACCTCTTCTCGTGCTTCTACTGAGATGGAAATTGCCACCTTAGAACGCTCCTCTCGATAAGACCGAGCATATGAGGAGTTACTTGAGGTTGTAACTAGGGCGGTCGAATGCCTACACCTCAACTGACCAAAACAGAAGCAAGAGACCTCCAAACGCTCAAAGTTAGACGACAGGTTTCTGTCGGGTGGCCGGGGGGAGGGACCTCAGAAATGGTCTCTCCCCTTCTTTAGTGACCTCCATGACGAGTTGACTCGATCGTGGAGTAAACTGTATTCCTCTCATGTTTTTATGCCAGCGACGTCGATTTATTCGGGGTTATAAGATGATGCCACAGATTGAAGAAACGCTTGCAGGCTATCTCTCTCCTGGGAGCTCATCATCATTGAAAAAGCCCACTCTCCCCACCAGGCCGTGCAGACTAACATCTTCACTGGTGGGGAAGGCTTTTCAAGCAGCGGGTCAGGCTGGTGCTGCCCTGCACACCATGGCGGTTCTGCAGGCATATCAGGTTGACCTGCTGAAGGATTTGAGCACTGGCGGGTCCATCGATGAAGGGGCATTTTCAGAGCTATGCCGAGCCACGGATTTGTCTCTCCGTGCCACCAAGCAGACGGCCTGTGCCATCGGCCGTTCTATGGCTGCTATGGTTGCCATGGAGAGACATTTATGGCTTAACATCATGGGCATCAAGGATAAAGATTGTACTTTCCTCCTTGATGCCCCCATCTCGCCTTCCAGCCTATTCGGTGACGCCGTCAACACCGTCGGCACTATTTTTGGGGAGGCGAAGCTCTACGAGCAGGCTTTTGTGAGGTTTCTCCCCCGCCGTGGTCAGAAGTTGGGACCGTTGGCCACCCAGTCCCTACCAGGTCCGGTTCTCTCCAGGCGTGAAGCGCAAAAGGAGAGTGTGGCAAGCCGAGCACCCCCTCATAGAGATCGGGGTGGGACTCGCCACGCTTCACAGTCCGCCTCAAAGAGGCCTCCTCTAAAAAGAAGTCCTGAGGCTTACGTGCCCAGGACCATGGGAGTGCCCCCCCACCCAGGGGGAGGGGCGCATAAAAATTACAATAAGGAATATAGACTCCTTCCTGGCACTTTCAGGAGGCCATGCTTCAATCTCCGCCACCACTGGTGTGTCTCCAGCGAAATGTTAGGTGATCGGTTACTTCCTGCCATGTTTCAGAATGCCAAACCACTAACACCCCCCGCACCCCCTCCATCTAGCCAAAGTGTCAAAACTTGTGCTCCTTTCAGAGAGGCTGGCAGCGGGGAACCTACTGCCAGGTATGTCTCTTTAGGTACAAAGCACTGTAGATAGAGACTACAAGATTCATTTTGCACATCGTCCTCTGCGTTTCAATGGCGTGGTCCATGAAACTGGAACGAGCGCATTTGCTGACTCAACAATTACAGACTTTGCTGGAAAAATGGGCCATAGAACATGTTCCCATGCCAGTCAACCTACCAGTATCGGGTCCATTTGGCCTAGCCCTGTCACCCCGCACATATATAAAATGCACAGATCCAGCCCTGGCTCTATGATTCCAGGCCATCCGTATCCTGAATTACATAGCTAGCGCTTCGACATTGAGATGTCGTCCTAGCTCACCTCGATTCTTTAGGATTGAGACTCAACGCCGGGAGAGGCATTCTCTTTCCTGCTCAGAGGACAACGTATTTGGGTGTCATATGGATTTCAATCGCAATGCAGGCACAGCTGTCTCCTGCGCGTGTCGAATCCATTCTCAAAACCCTAAAGGAAATTAGCCTAGGCCAAAAAGTGATTGTCCTTTACTTTCAGAGTGTTTTAGGTCTCATGGCAGCTGCGTCCACGGTGATACCTTTGGGCCTTCTGCACATGAGATCGTTTCAGTTGTGGCTA
>JAQMYI010000038.1:3787363-3799008 GCA_030014275.1 Clariallabes melas | reverse complement strand
TGATGATCATCTTGCAAGCAGGTATTCCTGGAAAAGTCTTGAGGGTATGCGTCATATGGGGAGCTACCAGCATCCGGCTTTAATGCTTGCAGAACTGATAAATCGCTGAACTCATAGTCGCTGACCTCACTTGGCAGTGTGTTGTTCTTTCCCATGTAGCGCCCTGCTGTCTCATCTGTGTCCATTTGTAGTTGGACCCTTTGTGTACATATGGGATGTACTACCTTGTAGTCTTTCTGAGTATCTGTTGCCTTTTTTGCTAGTTGGTGTTGAACATTCACCTTTGACATGCTTGGTAAGCAAACATCCTCAAATTCATTTTCGGCAGCCGCTTCAAGTACTTTGGCTTCAGCAATGGCTGCTGCAGCTGCTCTCTCTAGCCTTAATGCATGTAAATCTGCCTCAAGTTCAGTTTTCTTCCTGGCAGCTTCAGCTGCGGCTTTCTGTTGTTCTTCTTCAATATACGCTTGTGCTCTAATCATGTCCGCTTCTCTCTGCGCAAATGATGCTTGTGTTCTTGCAGCCTCTGCTTTTGCGCGTGCTTTTGCTGCTATAACACTGGCTGAAGAACGCTGACTGTAACGTGAGATACTCGAGCACTGTGAACGTGTTTCTAGTGTTTCTTCTATGTCATCCATTTTGTTGCTGGATGTTGCTTCAGTGTATGAAGAATGCTGTGTTTTCTGTTGTCAACCTTTGTTTGGCTGCCTGACTGTAGATATCTTTTTACTATACTGTCCTCGCTAGAGAGTGAAGTATGCGGATCCTAGCTTGACAGTTGGCTAACAAGTCTCTTCAATAAATACCCAGCAAGCAAGTCTCTCAGATTAGGATCTTTACTGAAGAAATATACTGTAAAACTGAAACACAAAATTGTACCCATTTTATCAAAATAAATACATTTGCAAATTATATAAAATAAAATAGTTGAGACTAAAAATATAAACTGAATGCATTTTCACTGGTAATTAGCATTGTGCAAACCTAATTAACATTGTACAGATTTTACATTTCACTAAAAACACAAAATGCACAGCTTTACAACCAAATATCACTTTTACTCACAGATATGTTCTTTAGGCACTCACAAAAGGTAAGAGAGGGAAAACAACAGCTAAACTGACTTCTTCTGAACTGAACTGATGAAACTTCTAGAAGTAAAGGCAAACTACGGCAAGTCAGAAAGGACAAAAAACAAACAATCACAGTCTCTGCCTCATGGGGGCAGCACACTCCCCACCTGGTATAATGTTATAACACTATGTCCCTTTAACCAGCAAGACAACTTCTGAAACAGGTCTTGTGTACACTTTACCGGTACCGCCTCTGACCACTCTTACTTCAACCTTTCGAACTTTGTTGTCTTGACTAGGAAATGTATTTACAATGAGACCAGTGGGCCATTCATTTCTCTTTGCCTGATGGTCTTTTAGGAGCACAACATCCCCACTTTCTAGGTTAGGTTGATCGGCCTGCCATTTCCTCCTCGTCTGAAGCGTAACAAGGTAGTCTTGGCGCCACCGTTTCCAGAATGAATTGGCAAGGCACTGCACTTGCTTCCACTGTTTCCTGTGAAGGTTCGTGGGATCAAAATCGCCTTGAGGAACAGATACCAGATCTATTTTCTGTGTGAGAAGTGCGCCAGGAGTAAGCACATCTGGTCGTTCTGAATCTGACGAAACAGGAACTAACGGTCGGCCATTTATTACAGCAGCAACTTCTGCCATAAGTGTGACAAGTACTTCGTGTGTCAGTTTGGGTAGGTGTTCTTTTAACAGCATAGCATTTAGGATGCGACGAGCGATTCCTATCATTCTTTCCCATACCCCTCCCATGTGGGAAGAGTGGGGAGGGTTAAACTTCCAGGTGCATCCCTCATCCTGGAGATAAGACTGAAGTTTTGGATCTTCTGCACTTATCTGTAACTCTTTGCATGCGCCAACAAAGTTCGTCCCTCTGTCGGAGCGAAAGGTTTTTGCTGGTCCTCTGATTGCAGTGAACCTTCTGAGAGCATTAATGAAGCTTGATGTTGAGAGAGACTCCACTACCTCAATGTGAACTGCTCTCGTGACCAGACAAGTAAACATTACAGCCCAACGCTTGTTCTCCACTACTCCACCCCTAGTACGACGAATGCAGATGTTCCATGGTCCAAATACATCTAATCCCACATGTGTAAAGGGAGGAGCTTGGGTTAAGCGATCGGGAGGCAAATCTGACATTTTCTGTTGCTCCATTTTCCCTCTTAGTCTTCTACACATTACGCACTTGTGTATGACACTTGACACCAACCTTTTGCCTCCAAGGATCCACAACCCTGCAGACCTGACAGCCCCTTCTGTAATGTGCCTCCCTTGGTGGGCAACCTGTTCGTGGTAGAATCGGACTAACAAAATGGCTATGTGGTGATTCTTCGAGATAATTATGGGATGTTTCTCTTCCCAAGGAACTTGAGCAGAAGACACACGACCCCCTACTCTCACCAAACCATCTTTGTCTAAAATGATACAAAAATTTCTTAGGGGACTGTCTTTGGATATTACTTCCCTTTTGGAAAGGCTTTTGATTTCTTCCTTGAAAGCATCTTCTTGTACACTTCGTATGATTATGGTCTTTGCTTGTGTAAGCTCATCTAACCCTTGAGTGTCCCTTTGAGTAGCTTTTAAGAATGATCTGACTCTCTGAATGAGCTTGGCTATTCCATGGATAAGAAGCTTCCAATTAGAGAAGCGCTCAAACCTATGGGATCCAAGCAGTGTTGTGACAGCTGTTGTGATAAATGTTACAACCAGAGGACGCACCTCTACATCTGATGCTGGCTCAACAAGCTCAAAGACTTCTGGCTGAGGAAGCACAGTTCTGTCGTCCTTTCTCAGAAAGTCTGGTCCAGAGAACCAGTTAGTACTTTTCAAGTGTGCAGCTGGCACTGGCCGTGTACCATAATCAGCAGGGTTATGTTCTGTAGCAACAAAGTGCCACTGTTCTGGATGTGTTGATTTCCTAATGCGTGCTACTCTGTTGGCAACATACACGTAAAATCTTCTGCTGGTGTTGTTGATATACCCTAATACAACTCTGCTGTCTGTGTAGTACTTGACCTTATGGATTTCAATATCAAGCCCATTCAGCACTAGATCAGCTAGTTCAACAGCAAGGACAGCAGCACATAGCTCTAGCCGAGGGACAGTATGGGGTTGACGAGGAGCTAATTTAGACTTTCCCATGCAAAATCCTATGCGAACATGTCCTTCCTTGTCATGTACCCTGAGGTAGGCCACAGCACAAATCGCCATGGTGGAAGCGTCTGCAAAGACACACAGTTCCCTCTGATGGGTGGAAAGCAGAGAAAGAGGGAAATATTTTCGGGGAATTTCGAGCTTCTCAAGCTCCAGTAATGAGGCTTTCCATGATATCCACTGTGTCTCTTTGTCAACTGGCAATGGTGTATCCCAGTCACAGTTTTCAGAACAAAGTTCTCTGATCAGAGCCTTGCCCTGCATTGTAATTGGTGCTGCAAATCCCAGTGGATCGTATAAACTGTTGACTGTTGACAGAACACCCCTCCTTGTAAATGGCCTTTCTTCACGAGAGACAATGAAAGTGAAAGTGTCGTTCTTCAAGTCCCAATTGAGTCCCAAGCTTCGTTGCAAGGGTAAGGTTTCTGCACCAAGGTCCAGATCTTTTAACTCCTTAACACGTTCCTCCAATGGAAATGCTTCCAGTACTGTGGGACTGTTAGATGCTATTTTGTGAAGACGAATGTTCGAGTCTGCTAACATTTGTATCGTTTTTTTCAATACATGGATGGCCTCAGTGTCTGTAGGGAAAGAAGCAAGTCCGTCGTCAACATAAAAGTTCCTTAGAACAAACTCTTTCGCTTCTACACCGTATTCCTCTTGTCCATACAGGGTGGCTCTTCTCAGACCATATATGGCAATAGCAGGAGAAGGACTATTGCCAAAAACATGTACAGTCATGCGATACTCTCTAAAAGGTTTGTCAGGATTGTTGTCTTCGAACCACAAGAAACGCAGAAAGTCACGGTGATCTTCACGAACAATAAAGCAATAAAACATTCGTTCTATGTCTGCCGTTACAGCAACAGGTTCCTTGCGGAAACGAAGAAGAACCCCAAGGAGCGTGTTGTTCAAGTCAGGGCCACTTAGCAGGACACTGTTCAAGGAAACACCCTCATGGCTGGCACTGGAGTCGAATACTACGCGAATTTGACCAGGCTTGCGGGGATGGTAAACACCGAAGATTGGTAAATACCAAAACTCTTGGTCTGTTTTGAGTGGTGGAGCCAGTTCAGCATGTCCTGATTCGAAGATTTTTTTCATAAAAGTGAAAAAGTGTTCTTTCATGTCTGGTCTTTTTTCAAACATACGGCACAGTGACGTGAAGCGTTTGACTGCTTGGTTTCGGTTGTTGGGAAGTCTACGCCTTGGTTTTCTAAAGGGTAGAGGTGCCACCCAACTATTTGAGTCATCCATAAAGACCTCCCTGTCCATAATTTCTAGGAAGACTTCATCATCTACAGACATGGCAGGCTTGTCATCATGTGGTGTTCTCCTGAACAATTCTTTGCAGAGACTATCAGTTTCATCAGTATCAATACTCTCACCTATGCCTGAAGGAATTTTGTGAAACACTGTATCATCAGTTTCTTCTTTAATGTGGATGCGGTTGTTGCAAGGTTCAAAGAGAGATGTACGTCCATTGCTCAGTACATGTGTCCTGAAAACATTGATATTCGCTGGCAGGTGAGCACCTCCTAAACAGACTTCCCCTATTATAACCCAGCCGAGGTCGAGACGCTGGGCATATGGTGCGTTGTGTGGCCCATTACAGTATTCTCTGACCTTGTGCACCCGTGGTATGTCTCGACCAAGCAGAATAAGTATGTCTGCATTAGGATCAAGAGCTGGGATTTTGTCTGCTATCTGCTTTAGGTGACCGTAGTATCTCGCAACCTCAGGTGTCGGGATTTCAGACTTGTCATCTGGGAGCTTATCACACTCGATCAATGGAGGTAGGGGGATACTGATTTTGCCATCTAATGACTCTATGATAAACCCATTAGCTCGCCGTCCTCTTGTCTCTATGACGCCCGAGCAGGTTTTTAAAGTATATGGCATTGCACAGGATTTGATATCAAAGATTTCAAAGAGCTCAGTTTTTGCCAGGGACTTATTGCTCTGCTCATCAAAAACTGCATAGGTCTTAACAGCCTTTCCTTTCTCCCCTGATGGATACATTTTGACCAGACAAATTTTGGAGCAGGACCTTAAACTGTTCATGCCTCCACAAACCTCAGTGCATTTCGATATCACAGCTGTCGAGGTATTTTCTGTTTGCTCCCCACCCTGCACTTCAGGGGCTGAAAATGTGGTGGACATCCATGGTGCTGGGCCTGGATGCAAAGCTGTAGGGTGCTGGCTGCTGTTACATTCTCTGCACTGTATATTATTGTTGCAGTTCTTAGCTCTGTGGCTGATTGAGGAACAGCATTTATAGCAAATGTTATTTTCTTTGAGGAAGGCTCTCCTTTCATCCCATGATTTGCTCCTAAAACTGCGACATTTCCTAAGAGGATGTGGTTTGTTGTGAAGTGGGCACTGCTTATCTGGATCAATCATTCTTTTTTCTAAGGAGTCATTGCTGATATCTGAATCAGTTGAGATCTCTGTTCTTCTGACAGACACTGGACCTTTGAAAGTATATTTGGTGGGCTTCTCCCTTTTTGGCATGATGGAAGCATCATTGAGTAGAGGTGCAAAGCTTGGGTCATTGAGAGTTTTGGCTTGGTCACTCACAAACTTCACAAAAACAGAAAAAGGTGGATAAGTAGTGTGATGTTCATTTTTGAAGCGTGATGCTAAAGAGATCCATTTGTCATGTAAGTGGTATGGAAGCTTTTGGACAATAGGAGTAGTGCCACGGGACGTGTCCAGGTAATTAAGGCCTGGTAGGAATCCATCGGTACGAGCTGCCTCTATTTCCATTAGAATGTCCCCCAACTCTCTCAGCTTGTAATTTTCTCTACTTGCAATCTTTGGAAATTCATCTATTTTCTTTAGAAGAGAATTTTCTATTGCTTCTGGTGACCCATAGCAGTCCTCTAGCCTTTTCCACACCATGTTGACACCTGCCGTTGCATTGTGAATGTGCACGGCTCTTATTCTTTTTGCCTGCTCAGACGATTTGGATCCTAGCCATTTACAGAGAAGATCAAGCTCTTCTCTGTGTGTTAAGTTCAGGTCTTCAGTGGAACTGACAAAAGATGCTTTCCAGGCCCAGTAGTTTTCAGGTTTATCGTCAAATTTCAATAGTCCAGAGCTTACCAGCTCCCTACGTATTAAATACTTTGCTAAGTCTGTTGTAGCAGGTACGTTGGACTCATTAACTCTAAAGTTTGGTTGTGGAGGTCTTTGGTTGGACTTGGAATTAATATTGTCCGGTCTGGTATTGTATATCTGCGTTTGGTAGTTGGATTGGGAGGTTGGAAAGGTAGGAGGATTGGGATGGCGCTGATGATCATCTTGCAAGCAGGTATTCCTGGAAAAGTCTTGAGGGTATGCGTCATATGGGGAGCTACCAGCATCCGGTTTTAATGCTTGCAGAACTGATAAATCGCTGAACTCATAGTCGCTGACCTCGCTTGGCAGTGTGTTGTTCTTTCCCACGTAGCGCACTGCTGTCTCATCTGTGTCCATTTGTAGTTGGATATTTTGTGTACATATGGGATGTACTACCTTATAGTCATTCTGAGTATCTGTTGCCTTTTTTGTTAGTTGGAGTTGAACATTCACCTTTGACATGCTTGGTAAGCACACATCCTCAAATTCATTTTCAGCAGCCGCTTCAAGTACTTTGGCTTCAGCAATGGCTGCTGCAGCTGCTCTCTCTAGCCTTAATGGATGTAAATCTGCCTCAAGTTCAACTTTCTTCCTGGCAGCTTCAGCTGCGGCTTTCTGTTGTTCTGCTTCGATATACGCTTGTGCTCTAATCATGTCCGCTTCTCTCTGAGCAAATGATGCTTGTGTTCTTACAGCCTGTGCCTTTGCGCGTGCTTTTGCTGCTATAACACTAGCTGAAGAATGCTGACTGCAACGTCAGCGTTTCTAGTGTTTCTTCTATGTCATCCATTTTGTTGCTGGATGTTGCTTCACTGTATGAAGATTGCTGTGTTTTCTGTGGTCAACCTTTGTTTGGCTGCCTGACTGTAGATATCTTTTTACTATACTGTCCTCGCTAGAGATTGAAGTATGCGGATCCTAGCCTGACAGTTGGCTAACAAGTCTCTTCAATAAATACCCAGCAAGTCTCTCAGATTAGGATCTTTACTGAAGAAATATACTGTAAAACTGAAACACAAACTTGTACCCTTTTTATCAAAATGAATACATTTGCAAATTATATAAAATGAAATAGTTGAGACTAAAAATATAAACTGAATGCATTTTCACTGGCAATTAGTATTGTGCATACCTAATTAACATTGTACAGATTTTACATTTCACTAAAAACACAAAATGCACAGCTTACAACCAAATATCACTTGTACTCACAGATATGTTCTTTAGGCACTCACAAAAGGTAAGAGAGGGAAAACAACAGCTAAACTGACTTCTTCTGAACTGAACTGATGAAACTTCTAGAAGTAAAGGCAAACTACGGCAAGTCAGAAAGGACAAAAAACAAACAAACACAGTCTCTGCCTCATGGGGGCAGCACATTGCTATTAGCCAAAAACTAAATTATTGATCGGGGCGATTACTTTAATGTGTGTGCCATAGATGATGCTCACAACTCTAGTGAAAAAAGCTGTTGGTTTCAAGTTGGTTCCAGTTTTTCAAGTTTTTGTTGATTTCATTCTTCATGGTTGGAAATGTATTAATCTGCGTGTGATCTGTGGTGCTTTCTTTGTTGTTTGATTTCTTAATTCTGACATTGTCAGCTGTGACAAACCCAAATCATCACTGTTTCAAAGCTGCATTTTCGCTGAAAGTAGAATTCATCTCTTGAGACAAAATTTTCCATTTTACCGATTATATATCGCACACTATCTGTTATAAAACGTATTACATTTTTTGTCAAACATATCTTTTATGAGCTCTCTGTCATTCATTGTTACTACATTTTGGTTGAAATATAAGTGATTTCTCATTTTAAGAATGTTGATAATTCACTCTTAACTCTACTTTTAAAAGTAGGACCAAAACTGTGTCACTCTGAGAATTTTTGGCCACTTAGAAGTGATTTCCTACTCTGAGACTAATACAGGCCCTGATGGGATGTCATTCACTATCATGCACGTCAATAAGTCTTGGGCACCCATAGGTACCACCAAGGAACTGATCTGACCCATCTGTCTACACATCTCTGTTTGACCTTTTTACTTGCTGCCTAACATGTCCCAAAACTTTAAATAGGTGTTAATATTATTTACTTCACTGGTTTTAATGTTATGATTGATGAGTGTATATTAATGTTTATCTTTTTACTTCATTAATTGTAGCTTTGCTGTCATAACCCGTCAAACAACGTCTACACCATAGATAAGCCTGGCTCCTTCTCATCCATGCTCCAGTCCGCGTCTTACCTTTCGCTGTCACCGCTCTGAGCACACCTCTTGCCTGTTTGCTCTCATCATTTCTTCTATTTTAGTCACTCGGAAAGTTCTGCTCCCCGCCAGATTATTGTGCCAATATTCCCGTGTTTATTTTTGCCAATTGCTTACCGTGCTATTGATCTCGTTTTGCCTTAGCGTTTTGGATTAACTGCATGTGTGTATTACTGGCTTTTGACTTCCGCGTTTTTTATCGACCACGAGACTGCTCAGCGTTTTGGATTAACTGCATGTGTGTATTGCCGGCTGAGACTTCCGCGTTGTACATCAACCACGAGACTGTCTAGCGTTTTGGATTACTGCATGTGTGGATCTATTCACTTTCTGCCGCTATACGCATGACATCTGCACAATTTGCCAGCCATCTCTTAATTCATTAACTGAACCGTAATCTTAATACAGAAATTACAGTAATATGACAGCGACGTTTTAGCAGGTATTATGCAAAATGAAAATGAAGGATGTAATCCACCTCACTAAAAACGACTCCTTAAAATATTATTATCGTGGGAGCTTAAATGGATTATAAAAAAACCTTTAGGTGGTTTTGGAGAGATGAGAATGAGTTTCTTGCATACATGGCTCCTATTCACGCAGGTAAGAGCAGCCGATGCTCCCTGCAGCATACAGCTGTACAATCCTCCTCAACTCAGCAAAAATGGGGATGTACTGATTGGAGGGATCTTTTTTTCGATTCACAGCAAAATATATTCCTAAATTGATTGCATCATAATTTTTGCAAAACTAATTCTGATGTATGTTGTGATTTTTTTGGGGGGGAACCGATATTCTTCCTTGCATCAATTTGGGAATATCAATTACATGATACATGTGGACCAGTTGAAAGACCACAAGAGCCTCCTTGTCCTTAGTCAATGGCCATGGAGATAATACAACTTCAGTGTCCTGCTCAAAACCTGAAACTGTACAAGCAATTATAGGGCAAACATCGTCTACCCTTACTATTGCTATATCTACAACAGTGGGTCCTTTGCACATACCTGTGGTAAATGTTATGTCTACAATTAAAATTAGTAATAGACATTGAATTGAAATTAATACATTTGCACAGAATGTTATTTTTGCAATTTACACTGATTCTCATGAAATAAAAGGGAAGCTTACATAATGTTATTATTCATAATTATATAGTTAAACTAAATACATTCATTACAGGTCAGTCACTTTTCAACATGTGCACGCCTGAGTGACAGAAAAAAAACACCCATCTTTCTTCAGAACTATTCCTAGTGATTTTTTCCAAATTATGAGTACCTCGTGGTCGGATTTGGATTAACCAATCTCGCCCTCCGAAAGGCCATCTTTCAGGCACTAGTTAATGATGTCTTGAGGGACTTTCTAAATGCCTTTGTTTTTGTTTATCTCGACCACATCCTCATTTTTTCTCGCTCCCTTAGAGAACACAAGCTTCATGTACATCAGGTGCTGCAAAGACTCTTGGAGAACAAACTTTACGTCAAGGCGGAAAAATGTCAACTTCACCGCGATTCCACATCTTTCCTGGGGTTTATAATCTCTCCTTCGGGCATCCAGATGGACCCATCCAAACTCAAGGCAGTCACAGAATGGCCAGTGCCTTCCTCGAGACAGGAATTCCAATGTTTCCTGGGGTTCACCAACTTTACCGCCGATTCATTAGAAATTATAGCATTGTAGCAGCACCTCTCACTACCCTCACCTCCACAAAACTCCCTTTTCAGTGGAACCTCCGGGCTGACAAAGATTTTTCGGATCTCAAGCGCCTTGTCGCCTCTCTCCGACTAAACGCAACTACGGCGTTGGAGACCGTGAATTGCTGGCTGTTAAGCTTGCCCTGCAGGAATGGCGGCATTGGTTGGAGGGATCAGAACACCCCTTTCTGGTCTGGACAGATCATAGGAACCTTGAGTACTTGAGGTCAGCCAAAAGAATCAATTCACATCAGGCTCGTTGGTCACTTTTTTTTTTCAAGATTTAACGTTATGCTCTCTTACTGCCCAGAGTCCAAGAATGCCAAGCCTGACGCCCTCTCCCGCCAGTTTTCTCCCTCCCCAAACCCTTCATCCCCGGAAACTATTCTAACACACCACTGCCTTGTGGCTACAGCTCGTCTTGAGGTGGAGAACCATGTATTACAAGCTCTTGAGCAAGAACCTGGCCCCAGCAATGTTCCACAGGATAGACTCTTCGTCCCTGCCGCCACACGCTCCTCTGTGCTAGAATGGGGTCACATCTCCAGACTGGCATGTCACCCAGTGGCAACTCGAACTTTATCCCTTTTACTGTACATCAACGCTTCTGGTGGACAACCATCATGGATGATGTGAGAAGGTTCACAGGAACATTGATGGACTCTTTGAAGCATGTGGGGATCACCGACTGAGATAAGGAGAGGTTGAATATCTCTGTGAACACTGGTTTTAGCTGGTCTGCGCAGGCTCTGAGAATACGACCTGAGATGCCGTCTGGTCCTGCTGTTTTCCTGGTGTTCTTTGTTCCTTTATTTGTATTTTGGCATGAGGAAGATGGCGGCGTGGTCAGATGTCCCAAGCGGAGGGCGAGATTGTGCCTTGTAGCCATACTTGACCGTTGTATAACAATGATCCAGTGTCCTTTCACCCCTGGTGGGGCAGGTGATGTGTTGATGAAAGTTTGGCGCCCGGTGTTGTGTTTGGTGCTGTGTGAGTGCCTCATGCAGCTCGCATAAGGCAGTATCCGTGTCCGCTTGAGGCGGGATATAAATGGTGCTGACTACGACCGATGTGAACTCCTGAGGAAGGTAAAAAGGATGACACATGATGGACAGTAGTTCCAGGTTGGGTGTGCAGGAGTGTGTAAGAGGAACAACGCTCGCGCTGTTGCACAAGCTGTTATTCACCATTAAGCACACACCGCCTCCCCTTGACTTTCCCGAGTCCCGTGTCCTGTCCATGCGTTGAACCGAGAAGAACTCGGCCGGCTGGATGGCGTGGTCCGGCACCGCTGGGTTCAGCCATGTCTCGGTGAAGCAGAG
>JAQMYI010000038.1:3671321-3684493 GCA_030014275.1 Clariallabes melas | reverse complement strand
AATGAATAAATAGGGCTTGAATGGGCGTGTTTACTGTGAAATCTTGACACGCCTTTCTGGCAGGAGAGGGAGGGGGGGATCATGCGGTCCATAGGGCAGCCATACGCCATTCGCACGCCATTCACACGGCTGTGGCTATTTGACGAGGCTCCCTCTGTAGTTGGGGGGAGGTGCAGCTAGAAGCTGTTGCAGTTGTGAAAAGATGGAGGAGAGTGTTTGAATAATGTGTTAAATGCTCTGTTGGTGGGAGCCCAGCAAGGCTGTCTGAGCTGTTCCAAGTCTGCTTTGTTCGTCATGGCTGATGTATACTGTCACGGGCGGTGCTGAACAAGATTGAACCCAATAGCGGACAGACAGTGTTTTTTTGAGAGCTTTAATGATCACTTGGCAACAGTTAATAGTCTGCAATCTTAGCACTTTCAGTAAGCTAGCATTTAGCTAGTGATATTTACTTGCCTATAACTCCATATTTGGACAAGCATTTTACAGAAACAATGGAGCTAATTGTTTATATCAGGAATATGTGTCCAAATATGAATTAATAAACAAGCTAGTTTTATTAGTAAGTTAGCATAGTGACAATAGCTGTCTTATAAATCCATATTTGGGTGTATATTACAGAGATGCCATGGAGCTGATTGTTTACATCAGAGTGTTTAATGGTCTAAATGAGATTGCTATTCTTTTTAATGAATGTGTCCAGTTGCAAATTTAGTGAAAATTATAACATTATCACGCTATAATTCACTGTATATTCCACAATGATAAGTCCTGGAGCTGCACCGCATGGTTCGGTGTACACTGTGTCTTCGTCAGCCTCAAAATCCCATAGTGCCTTGCGCATTGGCTTTAGCATTTAGCTTGCAACTTAAACGAGAGAGTTCTTACACTGGAAAAAGTATTTGCGAATAGACAGAAAAAAACGCACATATGTGGGGAAAAACACAATTACAAGCAAAAAATCACACTTACAACTGAAAAATCATATACATATAAGGGAAAATCATATACATATAAGGGAAAAATCATTTACATGAAAGGGAAAATCATGCACGTATACAGGAAACATGCTTTGCCCTTCTGGGCCACCGTAGGTTTAGCAATTGCACTTGACAATACTGTTCTTGCATGAACTATTTCAGAAAGGCTGACCTCCATGTCCTAATATAACAACTGACTGTTGGTAGTTTTGTTGTTACATAATTACCTTTTTCCATATGTGTTATAATTTAAAAATCCCCAGTATTGTGGAAAATAAATCACTAAACGAAAACAAAGAAATTTGCAGGTGATCCCAAATTTTTCAGCGATAATGTAAATGTTATAATATGTTTATAAAATAATGCTATATGAATGTGTGCCGTGAACAAAGCTAAAGATGATGCAACAAAATATTAGTGTGTGACAGCTGTCTAGTTACTTACAGTACAGCTCATGGAAAGAAATATAGAAGTAGCTAAGTAACCCATTATCAGCAACATTATAGACAATTTTATTTTAGAATAATTTATTTGTTTCAGGGCATGAGTATGGTGCACCACCTCTTTAAGTATTTCAAATTTTTATTTTTGTCTTGATTGACAGCAAAACCTCCTCTTTGCCTGCAGATGTCAGCCCTGTGGCTCGTTCAAAGTTACAGAAATCCTGGTTTTGATACCACTAAAGGGACCACTTCACATACATTCCGTTGAATATATTGTTATATTTATACATTTTAGTGAAATTACCTTGTGTTTATTCTTTATTCATTATCTTTTATTTATTCTTTAGTTTATTCTTATGTTTATTATTGCTGCTGGTCTCTGAGACTTACCAAACAAATTTTGTTGTATCACTACAATGAAAATAAAGTCTCTTTATTTCTTTATCTTTATGAAAAGCCTTGAGGATAATTTCTGTTTATTGACTAAGTTAAAAAGTAAATTGTGATAAAAAAAAATGTGTATAAATATTTTACATTAAAATTCTCATATACTTGGTTTTATTTATTTAAAAAAAAACATTTTATGAGGCCTACTGTGTTGATTTCATTTCAGTACCACTAGAGGGACTCCAAGCACTGCTTTAAAAGTAATGGATTCAATAACTTTTTTTTTCTCTCCATAATAGGAGCAATGCTGTTGTTACAGATTTACTAAATCATTTTGTTTTGCAGTGCCATTATAAATACACTAAAAAAAGGTTTAGTTTGAGGTTGGTGGTTCCAAAGCGGTATATAAGAGAAGATGATGACAACAATGAACATGAGTACATTAATATAAACCTAGGGTTACTGCTGAGCTGCTGCATAAATTTGATCAACACTGTATCACCAATCAATCCAAAGCTAAATTTTATGTTACAACAAAGTGGTTACCAAATAACTTAAACAGTGATTCAGGGCCGATGTAAATCCCTTCTGGTCACAGCAGGGACTTTACAAATATTTTGACTGTTTTGTTTCCAGTTTAACTACCCTAATTCGTTAGTTCAACAAGGGGCGGCTACTCTTTAAAGTATGTGCTACACATGGACAAAATGTTTTATGTTTTATGGCCAATTAAAAAACATATTTGGTGTTGTTTGTCTTTAGTATTGAAGGAGGCTGCTCCAAGGAGTGATGACCTTGATAATATGATCAATACGAAGTGAAATGTAGAACAGAGAAAAGGTGTTTACAGCCCTTACAGCAAAAACAAAGTAATTATCCATGATGTCACACTGCTTCTTTAATTTGATTTAATGTTCCTGTTTTCTCTGCTGGGTAAAGATGAGGAGTGGCTATTATTGTTACTCATTTTTTATTTTATTATTTTTTTACACAATAAGTTTGAACATACTGTAGGAGATTATTTCTTTTTAATATTTTTTTTTTCAGATATTTTGAGCTAAGATTTACTTACATCCAACTTCTTCTTAAAAATATAACAGAGAAAAATAAGTAATAATTTGCTAATTAGTTGCTTTAATGGACCAGAAAATTACCCTAGCTCCACAAGGACATTCCAAATTGACCCCAAATGTCTTTTTGCTCTGGGCAAATGTACCTCTACTAAACAGGAACACTTCTCACTACCTGTCTCTGCAGGAGATGCAAGCCCCCACTTTCTCTTCCTTTAACTAATTCCATCTCTTTCTATATCTGGTCAGGTGATGGCTGTGGATGCGTGGTTGTGGGCAGTAGGGTTCCTGATTTGGCCGATCTGGGTGGACTCTGTTGGGCTCTCCTGTACTCTGCAGACCAGGCCCATCTCCAGGAGCCTGTATAAGGAAGGTGATGTGATTATCGGGGGTCTCTTTCCAATTTATGTTCAAGCCCCTGAACCTGATCACATGTTTATACAGAGAGTGCAGGAAAGCCATTGCCAAAGGTAAGAACAAAAAAAAATGTATACTAGTCATTAATATTAGAATGGTGAGATTTTAATGTGTAACAAAATGGTTTCAGTGTCCCAAAAATCTTAATGATTTTTTTTTTTTTTCATTTCATTTCATCATATTTTTGAGGTTTCAAAAGCTTACCACCTTATTTACAAGTGCTCCAACAAGTAATAATGTACCAAGGTTTCTTTTTTCTCTAACGGTGTCTCAGTGTTGAAGTACGATCTTACCACTGGCTACAAACAATGATCTTCACAGTGGAGGAAATTAACCAAAATCCATATTTGTTGCCCAACTTCACACTGGGCTACCATGCTTCAGATACCTGCTTGGCAGAGAGCAGTACGCTAAGTGCTGCACTGGCGTTGATGACAGGACAGGAGGAGACAGTGTCTGGAGAACTGTGCACAATAGCTCCAGACGTGCCTGTCATTATTGGTGATGCACGCTCCTCTGCGTCTATAGTGGTAGCTGATACACTAAGTGTTTTTGACATCCCAATGGTAAATGGCAGTGTCTACTATTAACTATTAACTCATTTGTTTCAGTGATATTGAGTCAGTTTAACATGTTATAATCTGGTCCCTTGACAGACCTTGACAGACCTTTTATTCTACAACAAAGTAAAGATTCATTTTATTTATCTACTCTAATTTATTATTTTTTTATGTGGTCTTGTCTTATCAGATTAGCTACTTTGCTTCTTGTGCATGCCTCAGTGATCACACCAGATTCCCCACCTTTCTACGCACAGTTCCAAGTGACGCCTTCCAAGCTAAAGCCATGGCCCGTCTTTTGCTCTTTATGGGTTGGACATGGGTTGGGATTGTCTCTGGAGATGATGTTTATGGGAAAAGTGGTGTGCAGTTGCTGCTGAAGGAACTAAATGGTTTAGGTGTGTGTGTAGACTACCATCAGGTCATCCCTAAATCACATGCAGCCAGTAGGATTGAACGCATTGTGGAGATAATCCAGACTTCAAAGGCTCGGGTGGTAGTAACCTTCGCTATCGGACCTGATACAGAGGTCTTGCTTAGAGAAGTTGTGAGGATGAATGCCACTGACAGGCAATGGGTTGCTTCTGAAGCATGGAGCACCTCTACCCACTACTCTGCTTGGAGTGGCATCTCTTTAGCAGGGACTCTTGGTTTTGCACTCAGGCGAGTTGATATTCAGGGTTTGGGCTCCTATTTGACTCAGTTGAGCCCAAATGAACAGTTAATGTCACCACTGGTCCAGAGTGTTTGGGAGGATGTGTTTGGGTGTAGTTTTGGGGAGCACATGCAATCAGGAAATCCAAAACCACAGTGCACAGGCTTGGAGAAAGTGGAGTATGGAGAGACCTATTTTGATGTTATGTATAATGTTTATAAGGCTGTGTATGCTGTAGCAAATGCCATTCAGAACATGCTGGCATGTCAGTCTGGCAAAGGACCTTTTGAGAATGGAGAATGTCCTGATATTAAACCAATAAAACCTAAGCAGGTAAGGAAAATATGTTAACAATAAGTTTTAAAATTTGACTGTTTTAGATGTGCTTAAACCCTAATCAGTTCTTTTACTTGACATTCATTATAGTATTAGGTTATGCAGTGCAATTTTATTGTGAAGTATTGTTCTGTTTTTATTTTATTAATTATCTTTTTAGCTTTTATACTACCTGAAGGCTGTCCAGTTCACAACACCAGTGGGTGAAATGTTTGGTTTTGATGAGAACGGAGATCCACCTGCCTCTTATGACATAATTAATTGGCATGTAGGGACTGAAGGAAAACTAAAGTTTGTTAAAGTAGGACAGTTTGATGCAGTGAATGAACCACAGCGAGACTTTCAGCTGGAACTAAAAAAAGTGTTCTGGGGAGGGGGCTGGGGTGATAAGGTAATAATACGCATTTAAGTTCACATTTTATACATTCTGGCATTATAAGCCATCACTGATATAGACTAGCATTTGTTGTTCAAAAAGTTTGAGAATCAGTATGACAATATATTTAATGTATTATCTCTCTTTCTCTCTATTGTTTCATAATATTTTTTCCCAGTTTTCGAAGTATGTGTTCTGAAATGTTTCTATAAACTCAATGCAAACTCTTCTATCCAGGTACCAGTGTCTGTTTGCAGTGAGAGCTGCCCCCCAGGGACCAGGAAGGCTGTTCAGAAAGGGAAGCCTCTCTGCTGTTATGACTGTATACCATGTGCATCAGGGGAGATCAGCAATGCTTCTGGTAATGTACAGCACAAATTCCTGTTCAGTTCTTTTTTGTTTCAGTAAAGTAATATTAGCAAGTCAGTGTTCAAATTATTACTTTACCACCCAGTAGTTAATTTCTTAGAAAACACTGTAAACATTGCACATTTTAAATGCTTTTAAGATAAAGGGTGATTGTAGTGCTGGGGTGTCATTTATTTCCCATTGATATAAAATGTACAAAAATATATATGTACAATAAAGGTCATAGGCAATTCACTAGTTCCCATCTTTTTTTGCCCATTTTAACCATTTAACTCATGTGACAAAAATGTACATTTACTAAGCTCTGTTATCTGAGTACCCCTACAAATAAGCCATATGGTCAACAGTAACATTATAAAATATAAACTAGATTCACTCACTGTCATTCACTCACTTCCTCATTCTGTATACTGCTATATCCTGTACAGGGTCACAGTGGGCCTGGAGCCTATCCCAGCAGACCTGGGGAAAAAGTCAGGGAACACCGTGGATGGTTCACCAGTCCATCACAGGACATAAGCACATACACTCACACACAATGGCCAATTTGGAAAATCCAGCTACCCTAATCTATATGTCTCTGTACTGTGGGAGGAAACACAGGAAGAACATGCACACAGAACAGGCAGGGCTCGAACCATCAACCCTGGAGGCATGAGGACATAGTGCCAAACATTACACCAGCATGCTGCACAGAAAATAAATTATATTTAACATTTTTTTCGTTTATTTATTTAGTTAATATGGATGTTGCTTCACTTAACAAATTGAAGAAAATAAGTCCTGTTATACAATTAAAACTACAACAAAGCCAGTATCAGCAAGAAAACCTTTAAACATTACACATTGTCCAAGATGGTTAAGAAAAAAAATAATTTTGTTAAATTTTTTAGTTTTCAAGCTTAATTCCAATGAGTTAAAAATGAAGTGGCACCCCAGTTGTGGAATCACCCTAAAAGTATAATTGATGTCTCTGATTAATCAATTTAATGCTTCTAATTATGTTTTTATCCAGACTATACAGAGTGCACTAAGTGTCCTGAGAGGTTCTGGTCTAACACTGACCGGACAGAGTGCATCCCAATGACGGTGGAGTTCCTGTCCTTTCAAGATACCATGGGCATCATCCTCTCGGTGCTGTCAGCTACTGGAGCAGCTCTTACCGTTAGCGTCCTGGCCGCCTTTTTCCATCATCGAGACACACCCCTTGTCCGTGCCAACAACTCTGAACTGAGCTTCCTGCTCCTGCTGTCGCTTTCTCTTTGCTTTCTATGTGCACTAGCATTTATTGGCCGACCAGCACCTTGGTCCTGCATGCTCCGTCATACACTGTTCGGGATCAGTTTTGTGGTGTGTCTGGCTTGTGTTCTCAGTAAAACAGTGGTGGTGCTTGTGGCTTTTAGAGCAACTCTACCTGGCTCAAATGTTATGCGGTACTTTGGTCCTGTTCAGCAGAGGGCAGGTATCTTTATCTGTACGCTAATACAGGTGGGGATCTGTGTGTTTTGGTTGGTTCTAGCACCTCCTCTGCCCACTGAAAATGCAGGAGGTGAGCTTGGAGCACGGGTGGTTCTGCTATGTGCTGTAGGCTCAGTGACAGGTTTCTCTCTTGTCCTGGGCTACATTGGCTTCCTGGCTGCTGTCTGCTTCATGCTTGCTTTCTTTGCACGGAAGCTTCCGGATAATTTCAACGAAGCGAAGTTCATCACTTTTAGCATGTTGATCTTCTGTGCTGTGTGGATCGCGTTTGTTCCTGCATACGTCAGCTCTCCTGGGAAATACACGGTAGCTGTGGAGGTCTTTGCAATCCTAGCCTCAAGTTATGGACTTCTGGTGTGTATCTTTGCGCCTAAGTGTTACATCATCCTACTGAGACCAGATAAGAACACAAAAAAGAATATGATGTCCAAATAGGAGAAACATATGAAGACTTTCTTTGCTTTTTTTTTTCACAAGTCATGATATTTATGCAGGTTTATGGATTATGCTACTCTAAGGCAAAATTGATCAACCCAAGGCTGTTAATTAGATGATTGCTTAATTTATGTTTGGAGCTGGGATGTCACTTAAATGTGCTGGGCACCGGGTCCTCCAGGGCCACGGGTGGAAACCCAAGCTTGCTCTAAATCACCACACATACTGTACTATACTGTACTTGTGTAACCTTGATATAAATCTTTCTGTTGCCTCTCGTCCTCAACAGACAACCAAAACCACACATGATGCAGTGAGGCAGATGTTGCACAAACACTCCTTTTGCCTCCTTATTATCTCACTAACATAGACTAAACATTTTTTCCACTGCCAGGATCTGATAGAGTGCCTATTCAGCCCCACTTCAGAGTGCTGTAGGTTATCAGGAGTCACTTCAATGCTGAGTGCCTCACAGTCACCACTGACCCAGTAGGACTAAACAATGACCCCAGTAAAGTCACCCTGAATGGTCTCATTGTTGTTCCTGTCTGGTGGGAGACAGTAAGGGGGAAGGAGTCATATAAGTCCCATCTCTCTCTCTCTCTCAGTCTGCGTGGAAATGATAGTGCATCCCTTTTACACACAAATTATTATATATATACGCATAAATTTTGTCCTTTCTTTTGCTGTAATTTATCAAATCTACTAAGAAAATGGTGAAAATATGTTTGTTGCTCCAGTGTCCTATAACTGTATCCATGATATAATATGTAGCTACTGTATGCAAGTAGTCCATATAATAAAATATATATTTAAAAAAATGAAGAATGCATAATCATTAATCAAACATATCATGTAGCTTTGCTGGTTCACTATATATGACATCAATATCTGACTAATATGTAGAATTTTTAAATATTTACATGAATTTGAGAATTTCTTATCATTTGGCATGTCTCCCATTTGCATTAATGACAGCATCCACTTGAGCTGGCATGAAGTCCACATTCTTTTGTAAACTGCATGATGATTAATCTCAAATCATGTATTAAATCAAAAATATACTGTAAGTGTGAAATCTTCTTCATTGAGCAAGTAATAACTTGTGCAATTATCTAGACTTAAAGTCTTAAATCTATAATGACTTCAAAGTTAACTCTTAAATCCTCAGGGATGCTTAGATTATGCTAACACAAGTAGCACTTTGTTACCACATAGTATAAGGTTATAGAAGAGAAATTATTCAGAATTGCATTATCTAGTGACACCCTGATGAGAATAGGTTCCTTTCCGGAGTCTGGGTTCGCTCGAGATTTCTTCCCCATGTTGTCTCGGGAAGTTCGTTTATTAGGAATGCCTTTACAGATTATACAAATGTAAAAGCTTTATATATTATATATTGCTGTATATTGTATTATATTATATTATACAAATTTAAGCTGCATTGTGACAGTGTCCACTTATAAAAGTGCTATATAAATAAAATTGGATTACATTGAATCGAGTCTTGTCTGAACACATGCGTTTGAGGTTTTGTCTTGAAAGAGTTTTCTTCTTCTTCGTCTGTCCTTGGCTGGTGCCTGGTGCCTATAGTCCACTGCTGTGGGTGCAGCTTGGATACTCCAAGTGCAGAGACCATTCTAGAGTCCGTTGGGCCCCTAGGCAAACTTTTTTGCAGGGGGCCTCTCCAACCAGCATTCATCAAGTTTGTCTGCTCATAGCCCAGAGACCCAAGCAACTGCCTGCCCTCCCTGTTGATAAGCAGTGCCTCAATTATTCACAACATGCACAAATTGTGGGTGTTGGTGGTAATGTTCTCAGCATTGGTGGTGAGTGATGATATACCAGCATTTCTTCAGGTCTTTGGTTCCACTCACTGGATTTTAAACAGGACAATCGACAGAGTGATAGACTTATTTACTTTGTCAAAAAAGTTTAAACATCTAAGCTTCACCATATCAAATATTAGGCACTTTTTTTTCTTTGTTAAACAGCATCTTTTTATTCATTTGTTTAGATTATGTGGTGCATCCACCATACAGTGCCTATTCCGATAAATAAGTCAGTACTATTATGTACATTTAACTTTAAGAATGACATTAAAATAATCCTGAAACTTGAATCCAGATCTTATATCAGAGTTGCTGTTCAACACTGTGCAATAAATAGGATTGGAGAACCCAGCAGTGATGTGGTATAAGGTGAAACATTGCATTTAATGCAAAGGCCCTTTGGTTTTCCTGATAGTTAAAACAGACACAAACGTACACCCTGTTACAAACAAAGTGTGGCTCAGACTCAGGTCAGAGTATTAATAGAAAAGTTTATTTCAGCTTTGCTGAAATTCAAAGTCATAATCCTAATTAAACCCACATCTGGTTCGCACACAAAGCCTAAAATGAAGACAGTAAATCCTGGCCCTGGATAGTTTCTGTATCTGGACAGTTCAAAGGAGTTACAGCTTGAGAGACAATCAGATTCTGGCAAAATTGAACACCATGATCATTGTTTTCCACCAAAGCACAAATATAGGTTTTGGTAGATACGTGATGTCAAGGAAGTGAGCGAGATGCTGCTCAGCTGGAAAAAGAGGCAAAGTGACCAGCTAACCTAATCTACATGACTTCGGACTGTTGGAGGAAACCGGAGTACCCAGAGGAAACCCACCAAGCACGGGGAGAACATTCAAACTCCATCAACACAGACCCTGGAGGTGCAAGGCGACAGTGCTAACCACTACACTACATTGCTGCCCCGAAGACATTCTTACATAAAAAAAGAAAAAAAAAAACATGTTTAATGGATTCAAAAACATCATTAATTAGTTTTTTTTATTTCTGAAAAAGGAACAAAGACAATTAGAAATAACTCATTTCACATTTGCAAAACACATGCTATTTACACACACACGCACAGGGGTTATTACTTATTATGTGCAGACCACAGAGCAGAGGACTGTGTTATGACTTTCACCTCACACCAGGCAGCCACTTGACATGTCAGTCAGTGATTTGTGGATGAATTCTGTATTTTATTCCAGTTCTTTATTTGTGTGTGTGTGTGTGTGTGTGTGTGTGTGTGTGTGTGAGAGAGAGTGTGTGAGTGTGTGTGTGTTTGCTGGGCAGAGTTGAGTTGGCTGCTTGTTACTCAATCATATTATAACACCAGTGCCCTCTGGTGGTGAAAACAAGTAGGTCCTGGTAACAAGTCAACAACAGCAGCAGTAATAACAATAATAATAATAATAATAATAATAATAATAATAATAATTCTCATTCTTTTCATGAAAGTTCTACTAATACAGATATAATAAAATGTAATGAAAAAATTTATTTAATTAAAAAAACACTAGTACTATACAATTTAAGCATATTATCATCACGTATCTTTTAAGCTTGTTTTAATACATACTTTTAATATTTTTGTTTCTTTTCTTTTTTCTTTTTTTTCTACAATATTTTCCAATGACAGAACCTAAAGAGTAACAAGCTAAGCCAAAAAACAGTATTAAATAATAATAATAATAATAATAATAATAATAATAATAATAAGTAAAAGAAGAACCTGAAAAAATTCAACATCATCTCCAACTTTTTTGTGACAAAAGATATTTTTTAGTGTTCTTTTCAGGCATAAAGATAATAATATAACATTTTGGAGCAAAAATACATAACAGGACTCCAAAACTTGATGCTAAAATAGCAAATATCTCTACTGCCACTGTAAACTTTCCAGGAGAGCTGACATAAGCTGGTATGTAGGCAACCCAAACTGCACAAAAAATAAGCATGCTAAATGTAATGAATTTGGCTTCGTTAAAGTTATCAGGCAGTTTCCGAGCAAGAAAAGCCAAGATGAAGCAAAAGGCAGCCATGCAGCCAATGTAGCCAAGCACACAGCAGAACAGTGCCACCGAACCAAGGTGGCATTCGAGGATGATTCGATCCCGGTACAGCCATGTGTTCTTTACGGGATAAGGCGGATTTGTGGTCAACCACGCCACACATACGGCACACTGTATGGCAGAGCAGAGGAACACACCAAATCGCTGCTGGGGAGGGCGAAACCAGCGTGCTGCGTTATTGCCAGGCAGTGTGGCCCTAAATGCCATGAGAACCACCAATGTCTTGCTGAGCAGGCAGGAGAGACAGAGTGCAAAGGTCAAACCAAAGGCTGTGCGTCTGAGTGGGCAGGCCCAGTGAGAAGGCTGGCCTAGAAAAGTGAGGGCACACAGGAAGCAGAGAGAGAGTGATATCAGGAGCAAGAAGCTCAGCTCTGAGTTGTTGGCCCGCACCAAGGGTGTGTCTCTGTGACGGATGAAAATGGCAGCTACAGTCATTGTAGCAACCACACCCAGGATGGAGGTGGCTGCCAGGGCCATACCAAAACCCTCCGTGTAGGACAGGAACTCGATATGTTTGTCGACACAGCTGTCTCGTTGTGGGCTGGACCAGAGGTCCTCAGGGCATAGCGTGCAATCTGGCTGATCTGAGAGTAAAGAGCAAACGTTTAAAAAGAGTGATGTAGTGGGTATTCAGTAATCCTGAACATTCAAGTGCTGGTCTGTGAAAACTCTTCACATGGTAATATTTTACTGTATATACACTCACTATCACTATTTATGAGAAACACCTGTAGACCTGCACATTCGTGCAGTTATCTAATCAGTCAATCATGTTATGCATGAAATAATGCAGAGTCTGGTTAATGTCTACATCAATCATCTGAATGGGAGGAAAATGTGATCCCAGTGATGTTAACGGTAGAATGCTTGTCGGGCCGGCTGATTTGGAATTTTTATAAACTGCTAAAGCCCTTGGAAAAAAAAAAGCAAAACCAATGAGTGAGTGACGGAGAGGTCAGAGATGAAAGGATGCAGGTAACTGTGGTAAGAATCTCAGCATGCACGAAACATTGACCTTGAGGTAGGGAGGCAACAACAGCAGAGGAGGACATTGAGTTTCACTTTTGTCAGCAAGGAACAGGAACCTAATGTTATCATGGGCACAGACTCAAAGCCAAATTGTCCTTAAACAGGTGAAGGACAACAACGACAACAACAGAACCCACCTTTTTCCAGCACTCAACTATAACTGCAACTATGTTTTGATGAGTCCTCAGATTCCTGTTCTTGCCTTACAGAACTGAAAGCTTTTTGTAATTATATAAAAAGAAAAAAGCTTCTTCCGATCAGTTTAGACCAGTTTGGTCATTGTTCTCTGATCACTCTTATCAACGGTGTGTTTCAGCCTTCAGATTCCCTGCACACAGCGAGCTCTTATTTTTCCCATCATTCTGTGTAAACTCTAGAAGCAGAGAGCTCTTGACCTGTAGCTGCATAATTTCACCCATTGTGCTGCCGCCACGTAATTGGCCTGTTAGATACAGTAGCTGCATAATTGTGCAGGAGTAGAGCTGTTCCTAATAATAAAGTGGACGGCGAGTGTGTGTTTAATATAAATGTGATATGTTCTGACAGTACTGATTGCTTACATATTAAATTCAAATTCAAATTTTATATTTTATTTGTCACATAAACAACAGTCATACCCAGTACGATATGCAGTGAAATGCTTATACGACCGCCAGTGTCTCTCAACTTTCTCTTCACAATATCCCACAGATTCTCTATGGGGTTCAGGTCAGGAGAGTTGGCAGGCCAATT
>JAQMYI010000038.1:3630516-3645118 GCA_030014275.1 Clariallabes melas | reverse complement strand
TCAGAGAGGCCAGATTGAGGTGGTTTGGACATGTTCAGAGGAGAGATTGTGAATATATCGGTAGAAGGATGCTGAGGCTGGAACTGCCAGGCAGGAGGTCTAGAGGAAGACCAAAGAGGAGATTTATGGATGTAATGAAAGAGGACATGAAGTTAGTTTGTGTGAGAGAAGAGGATGCGGAGAATAGGGTTAGATGGAGGAAGACGAGTCTCTGTGGCGACCCCTGAAAGGGAACAGCCGAAAGACAAAAAAGAAGAAGAAGGAATTAGGTAATTAGTTAGTTGTTATTTTAAGACACAGTCAGAAGTCAGATGTTCTGGAACAGTTCTTGCAAGAACAACATTGTCAAGTGCATTTGCCATAACCGTCAAGCACCATGATGAAACTGGCTCTCATGAAGACCTTCCCAGGAAAGCCAGACCAAAATTTCTGGTATAGAAAAGAAGTTCATTAGAGTTACCAGCCTCAGAAATCACCAATTAACAAACAGCACCTCAGATTAGAGCCGTTATAAAGCTTTACAGAGCATAAGTCGCAGATACACCTCAATAACAACTGTTCCAAGGAGATTATTGTGTATTTATTGTTTAACAGTGTAGAAAGTAAAAAAATCAGGAAAGTCCACTAAATTAGATGGAATGTACAAACGCCTGACTAGTACTGTAAGTACAGTGCATTGTTCATTGTTCAAGTCTTCTATTGTTCAAATCGAAAAATTTCCTGCTCTGCATACCAATCATGACGTGTATTACCTGGAATGCGGTACCAAAGTAAGCAATCGGGGCCAAATTTCATAACACAAGTGCAAAAATGCATTGAAGCTTCTGCAGTCCCACTGAGCTAAACTGAGTTGACATCTTTTAAGGTTACACTGTATTTCAGATAAATTCAACTCAGAAACTAGTCCATGTTTTTTTTTATCAGTCAATTTGGATGTCCATGTAAACACTGACACCTCAATGAGCCAGTGTAAAGAGATTTAGAGTCTTTCTTTGAGCACATTGGCTCTATAGATTTTACACTGAACAAACAAGAAGACATTAAAAATAGAGCAGTGTGCCATTCAGACAATGTGCCCTACCTCATGTGCTCAAGAAACACATTCTTGGGCAAGTTTTACTCTACACAATCCAAGCCCTCAAGTAACATGTAGGTTATGTTGAAATCATTTCGTATGTAATGAAATTCATCTCAGAACAATACCATGATTATGTGCTTCAACTGCATATTTATAGGGAGTGAACCTAATCGAGGAGAAAGTAGTATTCTATTTCAAAGTTTACTTTTTAATGTCTAAGTATATTTTTATTATCCCATTAATACCTATATTGCATGTAGGGTTCAACTACATACAGCTTCTTAAAAGTACATTTTTCATTTGTGTTTTTTTTGTTTGTTTGTTTGTTTGTTTGTTTGTTTTCTTGTTTTTGTTTTTACCATACAATGGTAAATAATACTATGCCCTCACTTAACACTAGATGTGGTTGAAGAAAAAAATAATTAATTTATAAATGAACCTACTGAATGTACTAAATATGGTAAAAAAAATAAAATAAAAAAAAACATATATATACTTTTTTTTGCCATATTCAAATTTGTACATTTGCAAAATTATAATGTAGACACTTGCAAGATTAGTATTATGATATAAATATATCAGTATAAATATGATATAAATATATGAATATTATAATTAATATTATTGCAATATTAGCATTTACCTGAAAGGCTGTTTGTCTGTTTTAACTTTATTACTTTTTGCCACCAAATCACTAACAGTAAGTACTGAATAACAACATGGCTGAAAACAAAAGGGTAGTCTCTAAATTTGCACGGCCCGGTATATGAACTCAATATTAAATATAATAAATTTTATATTGCTGACTAGTAATTTTCCCTGTGGCCATGGCTGTGGACCAGAGAGGAATCATTAAAGCAGTGTCAGTTTGTTCTAAAATGCTCAGTGTTCTCTTTATACAGTTGTCTAATTATTCCTGTTGCATTCTTTTTTTGCTCACCATGAAACTCACCATTGGAACATGCAGTGGGGTCAGAACTCTCGACATTATTATAGACTGCGTTGAACCTGAGTCTCCAATGAGAATTTTGGCAGGTCGGGTGGTCTCACATGTGCCGTTCCCTCCACTGATCATGGACATTCCTGCTCTCAGGCTATAAGGATAGCGTGTACAGGTATCCACGATACGGTAGCCCAGTCGAATTCCCGGCAACAAAAAAGAATTTCTGTTAATCTCTTCCACAGCAAAGACAACGGCCTGAGCCCACTGCATGGGACTTTCCTGAAATCTGAGGAGATAAGCAAACAAAGTTATTAGCTGGATGAGATTTTGAAAAAAGTACTTGTAGTGGGCAACATACAGAGCAGAAGCATGCCAATCAAAGTAAAGTAAACAACAGAATGAATAAATAAATAAATAAATAAATGTTGTACAACATTTCGTTTTTTAGTTAACATATTAAGCTGTAATCACAATATTTCTTGAGATCTGTAATTATAAAGGTTATCGTTTATATTAAAGTGCATTATACAGAGTCAGCCAAAAAATGTATACACACTTCAGGAAAACAAAAATAGATTGATGTATATTATATTATTATAATATTAATAATATCATTATATTATAATAATAATTATTATATATAATGTATAGCAATACATTTAGTATTAAAATATTTATACAAAGTTTTCTTTTCCTGAAGTGTGTTTACATTATTTTGTACATTTTTTAGTCATGTAGATATAAAATAAAGAAAAAGTTCAATTGTATAGACAACGACTTATGTGATGCCACCTTTTAAACTATATTACATTAAATAGGGAGTTTTAGATTTTCAGTGTGGTGGCTTTTATTTCTTTCTGAGAAAAGAAACCGGTTCATAAACCGATCAGTCCTGTACTTCTCTTTTAAACTTTTAAACATAAAACTTAGAAAGATTTTGTTGGTATTATAGAATTACAGAATTATGCATATCTGCAGATGTTGGTATCATCAGGCTACTTGAGCAAATCACACATATGAGTAAAAACTTTTCATTTATGGAAATGCACTAGGAAGAAATTAATGCACTACAATACAGAGATCTTAAACAACAGTTTCCTGTAAAGGCGATCAGATGCCAAATTCACTTTAGAATTTAAATTAAAAAAAAAAGTTGTTATAGTGATGCATTGAAAAAAACATGACATTTTCAAGTGCACTTGGGATGAGAAATCATACACAGACAAAAATTACACAGTTCAATTATTTTGAAAATTTGTAAAGAGAGTATTAGAGGGAGCAACTCACTCAGTGCAGGGCGGCAAGTACGGGTGTTTGGTGAAGCTCAGGTCAAAGGTCGGTGGCAGCACATAGAAATTGATAAGTGCACCAATGACCACATCTCCATCCTGAGAGAGACCCACAGTATCAAGGTGATGTGCGTGATCCAGGTACACACATCTTTCCGAGTCAGATGTCCCCACCATAATCTCACACACTACCCATAATAATAATAATGCCAGCAGGGGCCGGCAAGGAGGAAGGACTACAGCAGTCATGAGATATGGTGAAGTTAAACTGCCCTGCCTTTCTCTGGCTGCACACGTTTTTTGGATCTATTTCTAATACACACAAAGTCCTAAGAGATTACAAGATTAAAAACATGGGCTAAAGTGTTCCAAGAGGTGCTGCAAATCACATCTCCTTCTCCTGGGTCCAAGAATTAGAGATAACCGAGTTAACAATAAGCAATTAACACTTTAACACAGCTGAGTGACGATGCTGAGGGAAATTGGATTGTGTTTTGCCCATAGAAGTTGATAAAAATAGTTGATCTCTTATTATCTCCATGGCATGTTGGGAGATTGAGATTTTCATTATAGTAAATAATATGCTTTAAGATTAATGGTATCTGAATAGTACATCAGGCATTATTTTCTCCAGTGTTTTGTCTGTGGTAGTTCCAAGTCTTTATCATGATTGCTTCACATTTAGTGATATAGTGTCTAGTTTATGTTTTTGCCAACATCCTGACCTTTTGCTTGCCTTATATTTAACAGTATTGCCTAGCACTTATAGTACTGTGCACAACATATTTTGCTTCCAAAGATCTAGACTTTCTTGTATTTTAATGTTGTCTTATAGAATAGTTCTCTAGGCTTTTTTTAAAGGACTTTATTACCTCTTATATTTGTCAATTTTTTGTATTGTATTTGTTTTCAGTCCAGTCCCTGTACAAACTTTTAAAAAATCTAAATTAAGGCATGAACCAGTGAGAAACAGTGAGGTGCAGATGATGACAGATGATCAGGCCGTAGTATACTGCTAATGCTGAATGCTGAGTGATTGGAACAGACGAGAGGGAAATGCTGTATGGCTGCTACTGATGTTGTTACATAAACAGACAATTTTTAATTTGTATTTTTAGGCACTTTGCACCTTTCGCAGTAAAATATTTGTTTATTCTATATAATTTAATTTCATTTAACTTAAGAAAGGAGGGCCTGCTCAGAACTTTTGCATAGTACTGTATGTTTGTCTGTTACACTGGTTGTTAATAAAACCACAAACCTGAATCTTTTATTATTACTGATTACACTTAAAAAAAATTTTTAGTTAATAGTCTAACCCTTGCTTCAGTGGATAAAATGCCCTGAATGCTGCTGTAATTATAATCAAAACCTTGTACTCTTCTCTAGTCTCATTTACAAACAGAACTCCCTTTCAGCACATTTAGAACTGTTTGCCTTTACTTATGTGTTCATTTACTTACCTTCATCCTTAATAATTTACCTCACATCTTGTTAACCAGGGCTCTCAAAAGAATATGAATTCCATTACGCATCTTGTTCCTTTCAAGCTTTTTTTTTTATCATGTCTTCTCAGGGACTTTTCCCTTGTGACTTTCACCTCTGGCTTGTTCAGTATAAATATGAATCAATATACCGAATGTAAACCTGTTTTTGACAATGTTAATTGATAAAAAACATTTTACAAATATTATTGAACTGAAACATGCATAATTTAATGACAAACAGTACTTTATTGCATTGGTAAGAAAATGCTCTGAAGCATTTGATGAGCAAAAAAAAAAATAATAATAATAATAATAATAATGCCCTTTAACACAAACTTAAAAACGCAACATGTTCAGTTAACAACCCCCACCTGAAAATGTGTCAGGCTAGTTGTGCAGATACTGTAAAATGCTTTATAAGGGAAAAAAATTATCAGATCAAATGTCCTTTTTTTGCTATTGGTATCAAAACAATTACAAAAATAAAAACTTTAACCCTTTAGTTCTTCCCCCTTGAAACTGATGTATTGGTAATGATCATTGAATTCATGCCTAAAAGAAATAGTAAGCAAACCCAGATGCCAAGTTTTTGTTTTTCTCTGGTCATGGAATGAAATGAACATTTCACGTAAACAGGGCACAGACATGTCTATCTATTATCTGTGCATAGTCATGCTGAACATGTCCACAGTTCACATGCTGTAACACCACATGTCCTTTTAAAATCTAAAACCCATAGGGCCTTAAAAATAGGGCACATTTGACAAATATGTCAACATATACAGTATATACAGTACAAACACCATGGACAAATAACATAAGAAGATCCAAAAAAAAAAAAAAAAGGAATTGAATTATATATTTCAGAATGGAAGCCCCTCTTATAAGTGAATAACCATTGGAAAAGGGACAAACAAGAGACCAAAAGATACACTTCTTAAAAAAAATACAATTGTAACAATCAAACTTGTTATTCTCCAATACATATTGCAAATGACAACATTTAAAAGCTTGACTTGGACTACTTTGGTGGAGTGAATCTATGAAGAGAATTTTCTTCTCCAGGATATAAGACAATATTTACACAATACTGGAAGCTTTGACTTAGATCTTTTTTAATATCTGTACTTGGGCTTAAGAGTGCACTATTTTTCATTAAAGAAGAGCTTGTAGTACAGTATGTATTCTGAAAGCACAAGTACAGCCTTATGGTCTGAAAAATATTTAAAAACTGGACGCAATGTCAGCAAGTTCGTATACAGGCAATTTAAAGTCTTAAAAGGAAGTAGACCTCAGGCTCAGAGGGAGTACAGGAATTATGAGGGATCATAGAGTCATCAACATAACCTTGATCATGGTAGCCATAACAAAGTTTTTTGCAGGATCCCTCAGGCAAGCCACGGTCCTCCAGCCCTGCCTGCCCCAAGTACCCAGCAATGTACGAGCCAGTAGAATGCCTATTGATAAGGGGATTTTGAGAACAGACTGTCTTATTGCGAAGAACCACATCAGAAGTCCCCCCTGCAGATCGTAATTTGAGTGCTTCCTGCTGTCTTTCTCGGGCACGATTGGCTATGTGACGTACCCGACTCTGACTACGTGATGAAAGCTTTCGTGACAGGAATGGAGGAGGGTCATTTGAGATATCTGTTGAAACAACAGAATTCAACGGCACTGCTGGAAACACTGAAAGAGATTTGGGAGTAGGTTGCAACTGAGAGGGGATTTTGCTTCTGGGAGTTTCCACCTCATCTAAAGTCACCAGCTTGCGAAGCTGTTCTGTCAGGGTGTCTGAAGCCTGTGGCTGATTAAACTGGCCACATATCTTTTTCTGGTCTCGCATAGCTGGAGTGATAAAGCTTCGACTGATGACCTTGTATTTGCTTTGGAAGTTGCACGAGATATCCTCAGATGTTAAGTCACCTAAGCTCTTGGACTTACAAGGACTTGGAGTTGTTGGGACTGGGGATCCAACAAGGTAAATCCCTTTGAATATTTCAGGATGGGATGGTTTCAAAGCTTGGTTTTGTTGCAAGGACTTATTATATTGCTGTGGTGGAGCAAAGGTATCTCTGTATTCCACAGAGCTATAGATTGTATCACAATCAGACCCAGGCATGTAAGAGCCATTGTCTTGAGTCCTTAAAAGATATTCTGAGGAAGAAAACCCATTCTGAAACTGGTTTGCCTTGCAAATCATACCATTCCTTTTCTTAGTCTCAATGTGCCTATTGCTATAAGTGAGCTCTTTGTTCATACCAGGATTAAAATGATCTGATATGGTAGCATTACTTCTGTTGCAATTATCTGTCTGGGGCTGGTTAACTGTGAAGTCAAGCTGATGAGTGCTGGCATCGAAAGTCTGATGAGGGAAGGAACTATGAAACAGTGATGTCTCAGGTAGTTTATATAAATTTTTGCTTGACGGGAGTAAATTTAGAGAATTCTGTAGTAACTCATGAGGTGATGGTACCAGAGTTGTTTCCAAAGTTGAATCCAAAGGATCTCCATCCACATTGACCTCCACCTCCATCAAGCTGCTGCTGGCAGTGTCATGACACATAAGAAAACGCTCTGAAGCTGTACTGTTTATTGATGTGTCTTTGTAACATCCATATTGCTGGGTTCTTGAAAATGCAGGGGACTGGCACTGGGCATTGTAGCTTTTATCTCTATGAGTTCCCCACCCACTGTTCTCTACTATTCGTCTGAAAGGTATCTTGGTTAGATGAGGGCATCTTCTGTCACCTGAGGATGTGCACTCCAATTTCTCTAGGTTATTGCAAATAGGCTGAACATGTATGTCATATGCACAAACAGGAGAAAGCACTTGCTCATCTAGAATTGTGAAGACAGTTGATTCAGTAGTCTCAGGACTGCAAGGGAGGTGTTTTTCAATAGGCTGTTGGACTTTTAGTGATGAGTTCAGGATATTTTTTTGTGGGGTGCTGAAAAGTTGGCTATTCATTGGTGGAACAGACAAGTGAGAGAGTTGCGATCCTGAGGACAGATTTAGGTTACTCTGTTCAGCAGTAATTTCAAACTGACCAATAAGAGCTGATATCGACCCACATGTGTCATACTCGTCGCCTAAAGACACAGCATCAATGAGGTGAGAGAGAGCACTGTCCTGAAGTGACTTGAGATCTGGGTGGTTAGACAGATGCAATATGGATGGAAGCGGAGATATGGCATTGGTGCCTGAAGAGGAAGAAGAAGCTGCTTGGTTTGTTTTGTTGCTTTTAGGAGATTCCCTTTGATGGATCTCAGTCTGCAAACTAGCATGACTGTCAAGTTGATCCAAGAGTCTCAAATGACCTTCTGTAGGCTTTTGAGAAAGAGCTTTGGTTTGCAGAGTTAATCTATGCCCAACGCGTTCTGTAAGGACATCAGTGCAAGTTTCACCACGTCCTCCTATAAAAAAGTAAGAATTTTCATCTGTTTCTACATTCTGAGTGGCTCTCTGCTGGACCTTTTGTGCAGGGTGGATCATGTTGTTAGGGAGTTCAGAGGTTTCAATGAGGAGATCCACAGAAGCAGACCTTGGCCTCTCCAACAACCGATCTGTGGAAGATAAAGAAACAAGTGTCAGCAGCTGTAACTGAATTTTGCCAAACTTCACCAACACCAAACTCAACACAATCGACTCAATTCACAAGGACAAATGAAATGTGCCACCATGTTAGAGGAGGGTTTGAGAATGAGAATGTGTACACAACATCCATTTTTCTGCATAATTTTATCATGTTTCCAATGTTGTCAATGGAAACAAGATAATCTGATACACCTTTTATTCCATAAAGCAAACATCACAGTAATCACTCACTCACTCACTCATCTTCTATACCGCTTTATCCTGCATTCAGGGTCACAGGGACCTGGAGCCTATCCCAGGAGGCTTAAGGCACGAGGCAGGGTACACCTTGGACAGGATGCCAATCCATCGCAGGGCACACACACATACACACACTCACACACTCATTCACACACTAGGGGCAATTTGGGAACGCCAATTACATTGTGAAGATGTAATACAGATGTTTTAGATGAGGCAACCAGAGTAAGTTTTGTAGATTACCTGCTAGGATTCCTAGTCAGTTTTCTACTATAAAGAGGAACAACAGTAAAGACAGAACAAGATAAAGGCAAGTTAAAGTATTGAGGAGGAAAAGGGTACCTGTATTCAAAGCATGTGTTAGCACAGACAAAACAGGTGGCTGAGAAAAAATTAATTGCATGTGGTAGAAATGTTAGATATATGAAACTATCATACTTAACAAAAATGTTTCAAAGTTGTTTCACTTTTTATATGTGCAATATAAGCCAAGAGATATTGTAATAACCCTTCTATGTTCTGTCATTGGTTTGGTATCAGCCATTTCCTGAACAAATTGTTTAGATCAATAAGTTGTGGTGACCCATACAGAGATAAATGAGCAAACTCATGTATAAGATTAACACTGCTGCTAGGTGTATTGGATAAAGTTGATTGTTAATTATATGCAGCCAAGGTTCACCCATCCCAACAGAAACCAAAGGCTAGCTGACTGATCAGATCCCACAAATAAACAAAATGTTAGTTCTGGCCACAATAGAAAAGCACCAGAACACCCAGCGTATCACTGCCTGATGTGCATGCGGCCCTGCATATAAAGGCCACCAACCCATCCTCCAAACTCCTCAGATCTCAATCCAATCGAGCATCCATGAGAGGTATACTGTATGTCCATATATCTGAAAATATTAGCTGCAAATTTTACCCACTAACAAAGAAATTAAGTGTCTTATCATTTTTATTATTTTAAAGGGTAGAGACAGAATATCAAACATAAATCCAGAAAAAAGTGCATAATACAAAGGTTATAAATTGAGTTGCATTTCAATGACTAAAATAAGTATTTGATTCCCAAGCAAAACATACGTACTTGATTCCCAAATAAAAACATTAGTACTTGGAGAAGAAACCCTTGTTGGCAAGCACAGAGGTAAGACATTTCTTGTAGTTGGTTAACAGGTTTGCACACATCTCAGAAGGGATTTTTGTCCACTATTCTTTACAGATCTTCCCTAAATCCTTAAGGTTTCTTGCCTGTCACAAAGCAACTTGAAGTTTCAGCTCCCTCCATGAATTTTCCTTAATGTATGGAGACTGACTAGGCCACACCATGACTTTAATGTGCTTCATCTTGAGCCACTGCTTTGTTGCCTTGGTGGTATGTTTTGAGTCATTATCATTCTGGAAGACCCATTCACAATCCACCTTGAGTAGGTTCCTTCTCTGTTTCTTTATTAAACATCAGATGGCGAGTACTGTACATGTGCCTTCTTGAGAAGGGGGACCAGGCACTGCAGGATTTCAATACATGGCGGCGTATTGTGTTACCAATGGTTTGTTTTGTGACTGTGGTCCTAACTGCCTTGAGATCCCACACTTTTCTCATGATCATCCTTACCCAAGGAGGCAAAATCTTGCATGGAGCTCCAGACAAAGGGCAATTGATGGTTATTTTGTATTTCTTCCATTTCCAAATAATTGCTCCAACAGTTATCTCTTTCTCACCAAGCTTCTAGCTGTTGGTCTTGTAGCCCACACCAGCCTTGTGCAGGTTTATTTGTCCCTGATGTCCTTTGACAGCTCTTTGATCTTGCCCAAGGTGGAGAGGTTTGAATGGAAGGTACAGTAGAGGTTCTGTGAACAGGTGGCTTTTATACACATAACGAGTTGTTGTTAGGAGCGCCTTATTAAATTAATCTATGTATCACATGAGCACATAACCAGTCTGTGGGAGCCAAAATGATGGTTGGTTCGTAGGGGATAAAATACTTATTTCACTTAAACGCAACTCAATTTATAACATTTATGTAATATGTTTTTTTTCTGGATTTTTAATTGATATTCTGTCTCTATCCTTTAAAATAAACCTATGATAAAAATTATAAACCCTTCATTTCTTTGTAAGTGGGCAAACTTACAAAATCTACAGGGGATCAAATTATTATTTTCCCCACTGTATGTTAAAAAGATATATTACCAATTTCACTCACTCACTCACCCACTCACTCATCTTCTATACCGCTTTATCCCGTATTCAGGGTTGCAGAGGATGGAGGCTTAGGGCACGAGGCAGGGTACACTCTGGACAGGTTGCCAATCCATCGCAGGGCACACACACATACACCCATTCACACACTATGGGCAATTTGGGAACGCCAGTTAGCCTAACCATGCATATATTTGGACTATGGGCACCAAATATACCACCGTGCCGCCTACCAATTTCAGTATTTAAAAATAATATTGTCAATATATTACATGTATGGAAAATTATTTTCAATTAAATAAATAAATAAATAAAAAACGGCTGCAACATGCCTAAAGATACAATTGGTGAATATGTAACAACCTCAGCAGCAACCTCATTTCCCCTCTCGTCTCTCAGCATTCAGTATCAGCAGTATACAGTACTAATCACCAGCTGTACTAATCACCTTTTTTTTTTTTAATACTAACAATCGATAGGTCACTGTGTGGCTTAACAACCCAAAATGCATTCCTCTGAAACTGCTCAGGTACAGGCACTGTGGTTAAAATGGTAGTTAAAAAATTCCTTCAGGAGGCCTGGAGAACTATTCCTAAAGACCTTTCCACAGTACGATATGTTCATGTATTACCCTAGAATCTTTCGACTTTCTCTCTCTTTATGTGTTATTTACTGGCTAGTTCACCAATTACTGTTGTTTAATTATGTTGTTAAAATATATATCTGATAAATACTTTAACAAGCTTAACGTGTTTAATAGGGTGTATCAAAGTGTTGAGCTCTGGTTGAACTGTTAGGGGGCTTTAGTTCATTTTTTTTCTGGAAAGCCCTACCAGTGTTGACCAGGATAAAGCCATTACTTCAGTTGTGCCTCCTTCAAGACTATACTGAAAACATACATCCAAGTTTTACCTTTGCAGATACTAATTGAAACCCCTGTTACACCTGTGTTGTTATTTATTAGGGTTCAGCACACGATGGACATAGCCTTACTGTTATATAAATTTAAAACACTGACAGATATATTCCAATAATAATAATAATAATAATAATAATAAAAATGATGGGATTGTGAGTCAGTGTCTGGACGTTAGTTATTAAAATTACCTATTATAGTGTCGGCACCAGTGTCAGGTTTATCTTGTTCAGAGGAGGATACAGTAAGCCGGCCCTGCAGGAGCCTCTCCAGAGGCATGGAGGCTGGCCGGTGCTGGAGGCCCATCCTGGGACCCTCCCTCTTCTCAACAGATTGTTGTTTAAGATCTCCATTGCTGTTTTCTTCCTTGTCCTTGTCCGTTGCTGTTTCAGATATTACCATTTTAGTCTTTTTGCGTCCCTTGGCAGGAGCACTAGCCGTCCTGCGCAGCAGGGGGTTTCCTAAAGAGCGTTTACGTGGTAGAACAGTCTGCATGTCCACAGAGCACTTAGAGCCCTTGCTGAATAGACCTCGGAAACCCCGTAACTGACGGCCCTGAGGGGAAGAAGACAAGGTCAAAATTATTTATACAAATTAAACATAAGATGGATAATATGACATATTTGCAATGTTTTAAACCTACAGTATTTGATTCAAATTTCTAACACACACACACACACACACACACACAGAAAGCGAGAGAGAGCGAGAGAGAGAGAGAGTAACCACCATAAAGGCACTAACATCATACAGGCTTGGAGAATAAAATTTTAACATAATATTATAATAAAATTATTTATTATAAATAATAATATAATTTTAATAATAAAATTAAACATTTTCTTTAAATAATTGCCCATCCATCATTTAAATAGTAGTGGAATAAACCATTATATATATAGGCACTGCAGTTGTGATTGCAGAAATCTAACCTTTTAATCTAACCTTCAGTTTGAAATAACTGTTTGTTTTTTTTACCTACTCTCCATGACCCACAGATGGCGCCATAATACACTCACAAACAGGCCACTCTGTGACATTGTAACACTTATCAAGCAACAACTAAAACTGAATAGTGTAGATTTAGTCTGTTTAAAACAAGCTCAAATACTACGTAACAGACACAATAACAATTGAGACAGTGGCAATGGAACACACACGGACAATGCAGTGTGTATTATCATGCAGCATCATGCAGCACACTCAGTATACTTATGGTACCTTGTTAGCTCCTAGAAAGTGCAATATGGTATAGCTGGGATTGAGGACTAGGGGACTCCACTGGAATGTAGAAAGGTAATAGATGGCACAAATAAAGCCCAAACCTTATTAATATGTTAACAGTGAATATCACATTACAGTTTTATGTGATTATGTTGAAATATTCATTCAGACTCAGACAAAATTTTACAGCTGTGAGTAAATAAACATTATGAGGTTAATTATTTTCCTATAAGAGCACATCCCTAAGCATTCTGTTTCATTTACACCAAATCAATTCCATTATCGAATCATTATTAAAATCCCTCCACACTCTTCAGATATTTATTTGTGAAACATTTAGAAAACCATGTATCATTTTTCTTCCACTTGACAATTACAGTATTTGCCACTTTGTCTTGGTCTACAAAATAAAATTCCAATAAAATCTCTGCAGTTATAATGTGACAAAATGTGGAAAAAAATTGTCTATGTAAAATTTCTTATTTAATCAGTTCTGTTGCTCCACCAATTCATATCCTTCCACAACTGGCAAAAATAACCGCAACTGGTGGAGCTGGCGACTGGCAGTTAGTGTAATTAACAGGGGTGAAACTAATTTTAAATTCTTACTGGTAATATGTATCCAAAACAATTAGGAGAATAAACCATAGAGGTGGTGGACAGTACTGAGAAACGTCTCTAGGGTTACATCTGTAACCCCAGTTCTCTGAATGGGAACGAGACGCCGCGTCATGAAGTGACAGCTATGGGGATTGCTTCCAGAAATCGCGTCTTGAAGACATTTCTAATCAACTTCACATTTACGACGTCATCGCCTTAGCGACGCACCCGCGTCTGACGTCGGTGCGCAGAAGAGTATAAATAGGTGTCAGACAAACCTACTACAGTTTCCGAAGCTCACAAGCATCCAGGCGCATATAAGTAGGCATACCCCTTCAGGGAACTGAGGTTACAGACCTAACCCTAGAGACGTTCCCTTTCAGGGGAACTTCGAGCCGCATCACGAAGTGACGGCTATGGGGACAAGATGCCCACTACGCCATGCTTATATGTGCCTGGCCTGAGCCAAGAGCACCTGAGAGGAAGGAGTCAGGTCGAGGTCGACGGCGTAGAATTTAACACATGTGTGCGGGGTGGACCACCCAGCAGCTTCGCAGACCGCTTGAGGTGTCGCCCCCACAGCCAGAGCCTTGGAGGCCACCAGACCCCTAGTGGAGTGCGCCCGAACTGAGAGCGGAGAGGCTTCGCCAACTGCCACGTAAGCCATGGAGATGGCCTCCACAATCCATCTACTGAGTGTATGCTTGGTCACTGGCAAGCACCTTTTTGGAGGACCGAAGCACACGAATAGCTGGTCAGACCGTCTCCACGCCGAGGAGTGACGGAGAGCTCTGACCGGGCAGATAAGGTTCAGCCTCTCCTGTTCCGGCGTCAGGAAAGGTGGAGTGAACTGAAGGCCTTAACCTCCACGCGCCACGGAGAAAACGGTACACTAGTGGGTCACAGCCCAGAGATCTTCCACCCGCAGGAGAACGGAATGCGGAAATGGTGGCCACATAAACCTTTAAGGTGGACGGGGCTGACCCAGCAGAGAACCGCTCCTGCAGGAAGTCCAGTACGGCCC
>JAQMYI010000038.1:3615767-3630416 GCA_030014275.1 Clariallabes melas | reverse complement strand
AAATTCTCACAATGTTTTCCTCAACGTACTGCTGTGAATCTGCCGTTTCAACTATGAGCATGGTGAAAAACACATATTGCAGCTCCCTCACCAATGAACATTTACATCAGTGCCTCCACCTGGTCCTCACACATTTTATGCCCAAGTTCAAACAACTGGTGGCACAAAGAAGATGTCACTTTTCACACTAAAAGGACCACCATGTCATTTTTGGGTATTGTTCGAAAATTTGGGGTTTGACTTTTTTTGTAGTTGAAATTGGACTATCATTTTTCCGGACCTCGGACTGAATAGAAATTTGGTAAGTGGACCTTTCAAATTTATATTTGAGTACCTCTGCACTAAAGCATCCAGGCCTAGAGGTGCCGGATGTACGAGGGAGAACCAGAGCGGACAATGGGTTGTGTCGTGAGACGCAAACAGATCGACCTCTGCTCGCCCAAACTCCCTCCAGATCATATCGATCACCTCTGGGTGCAGACGCCACTCTGTCTGGACAGAAGTTCTGCTCCCTGATTGAGGCACCCTGAGACGAACATTGCTCGTGGCGAGAGGAGCTTGCCCCGGCCCCACAGGAGGATCTGAGATACCAATTTGCACAGTGAGCGTGAACGCAGACCCCCCTGATGATTGATGTAGGCAACCACCGTTGTGTTGTCGGTGTGAACCAACACATGCTGGCCCCTGACATCTGGAAGAAAGTATTTCAATGCTAACCAGACTGCCATTATTTCGAGAGCATTTATGTGAAAGTCGCGCTGATGTTCCTTCCATAGGTCCTGTGCAGAGCGACACCTGTAGATCGCTCACCATCCTGTTCGTGAGGCGTCTGTTGTCAGTGTCATATGGTGGCACGTGGCGCCCAGAACAGGGCCTTTGGACAAGAACCCGGGCTCCTTCCATACCCTCAGAGCCCGAATACAATGGGATGAAACCCGAATTACGCGGAACGGTCTTCCTCTGGAGGAGAAACCCTTGGTCTTGAGCCACCACTGGAGCGGCCTCATGTGCAGCAGGCTGAGCGGTATTGTGCTCGATGCTGCTGTCATGAGGCCCAGAAGCCGCTGAAAGCTCCTTACAGTCAGTGGCGGTTTTAGGGTAGGGCGAAGTGGGCAGCCGCCCAGGGCGGCATTTTTTCATGTCACGTGGGGGGCGGCACACGAACCTGGAAGAAAAAAAAAAAGTCTGTGCCGCTAAGCGGTTTACCATTATGTTTGATACCTGCGCTGCGCCCGCGCCGCCCCAGATACAGAAGGAGCCGCACAGAAACTGAGCGAGTGTAGCGGGGGGGGGGGCGGACAGTCGAGGCTCGCCCTGGGCGCAATTCAGTGTAGAAACTCCACTGCTTACAGTGACAGCGAGGCCTAGCTTGATGCCCTTGATGGCTAAAAGGAGTGACTGGATGCGAGCCGGCGTGAGGCGGGCTGACATCCGAGTCGAGTCCCATATGACGCCCAGATAAGAGGTGACGCACGAAGGAGTGAGAACACTCTTCTTGGAGTTCAGCCGTAACCCCAGTTCTCGATCACCTCATGTGATCGAGAACTAAGTCTCGATGACGGGCCACCATTTCCGCAGAGTGGGCAAGAATCAGCCAATCGTCAATGTAATTCAGGATTCTGATACCTGACAGACGAAGTGGGGCTAAGTCCGCATCCACTACTTTTGTGAAGGTGCGGGGTGACAGAGCTAGGCCAAATGGAAGCACCCGATTCTGGTACGCCTCACTCCCAAAGGTGAACCTCAGGAACTTCTGATTCCTTGAGGAAGGATGGAGACATGGAAGTATGCATCCTTCAAGTCTATCGTGACGAACCAGTCGCCCGGGCTGATCTGGGTCACAACGTGCTTGAACGTTAGCATTTTGAACTTGTACTTCCTCAGACTGCGGTTCACAACTCACAGGTCCAGAATGGGCCACAGTCCCCTATCCTTCTTGGGGACGATGAAGTAGCGGCTTTCTGCACTCTCTTTGGGACTGAGGAATCCTTTCGATAGCCTCCTTCGCCAAGAGAGCCTTCACCTCCTCTTCCATCACCTGGGACTGCTCCGGTTTCACTAGTGTATCTAGTACGCCGTTGAACCGTGGTGGGGGGCTTCTGAACTGAATCCTGTAGCCCTCTCCCACTGTACACAGAACCCACTGAGACACATCTGGAAGAGCTTTCCACTCGTTCATGTGTTCTACTAGAGGAAACAGCCTGATGAGACTGTTTCCTGGTGATGGGGGCTCTGAAGAGCTGAGTGGAGCCAAACTCCTGGTTGCGGTCGCCGGGGAGAAGCGGTAACGGCCACGTGGGCCGATGAACGCTGAACCCCTCGGGGGAGCCGCCGCAGCCTGGACCCATCCGGGCGAGCACGAAGGGCTCCGCCGGAGAGGATAGCACAACTTTCGCATTCTTCCCCGGTCAGAACCGCTTCGGCGTGCTCTGCGCCTAGGCACACCACATACAAAGCGTGTGTATCACCCGGCTCGATGAGCCTGGAGCACGGATGAACACAGCGGTGTACGTGAAATATAGTGTGGATCAGTATTTTGTGAAGGATCAGTGTTCTGTCTTGCTTGTGAAGCGAAGGAAGCTGTAGTAGGTTTGTCTGACACCTATTTATACTCTTCCGCGTACCGACATCAGACGCGGCTGCGTCGCTAAGGTGATGACGTCGTAAATTTGAAGTTGAAGATTTACTATATATTTCCACTTATTCCGCTTTAGAATATCAGCTCCGTTAACTTCTGGGTTCCGGAATTAAATCCCAAATAACGTTAGATGGAAAGCTAGTGCATTAGCGGGTACAATCCCTTGGCCCACACACCAAGTAGTGCCCTTGATCAGGGATTAGAGAGGACCTTGCTATTTAGTCATGTGTTAGAAACTGGTTTTGTAGTTTGCATTAGTCGTAAAAACAGGTCAAAATTGACAGCTCAGAGACAATTCAGAATGACTTAAAAGCAATTAATAAGGAAACAAAGTGTTGTTTAAGATGACAATGTTATGAGATGTGTTTTCTTGCTGAAAGTGCTTCTGTGAATGGTTTTGAATGTGGGTTTTGGCAGACGGCTGCTCTCCCCTTTTTTCTGTACTCCATACAGACCTACTTTCACTCATGTTGGTGACTGACATTTAGTGTAATTAACCACTGTAAGAACACCTGTAACATGGAGTGATACAGTACATACAGTATACTTCAACATCCTAGAGGTGTTACCATCTACCATGCCACTTGTACAAGCAGCTTGCTCAATGGGAACTAACTGTTGTACAATATTCATTAGACAAGAAATTGACTAAGATGTAAGATCATGAAAAGGTCTATTTTACATGTGGCCAAACATGTGGTCTTTCTACTTCTCAGTTACCACATAATTCAATTATAACTTATTTTATATACTATGTTAAATTAGTATATACAGTATTCTTGACCATTTATAAATTCATGTCATTGTTATTGCTACTTGCGATATATTGCTTTATTGCAGAGAATGACAGCTTAGATGATAGTCTGCATAACTCAGCTGTGCGGTAATCACAGGGCTTTTTAATTAAACCTTAAATGATTTCAATCTAAAAATTCTGGCAAAGACCGCCGGTCATCATTTGGGCACCAATTGATGCAAAGTTAATCCTAGACATACTTTGTTGAACATGTAGTGATAAAGGTAAAGAATGACATTTAGTCCAAATCAGAAACCAGTTAACTAGAGGGAAGCAAATTGGTTATATGAGTTTTAAACTCACCTTCCCATAGATATCATGCACTGAGATATGGACAAAGATGGATGCTTCCATCATCCCTTCCAGATAGATGTGTCTATAACCTGTAACATGTTAGAAAGAGCAGAAAAGTGTTTTTCTAGTAAAATGTTTTGGCTTCTCAAAAACAATTCATGCCTAACTCATACCCTTGCTTCAATGAATAATCTGAAAATTTCTACTTTGCACTTTGTACCTAAGAGCTGTTGCTGTAATTATAAAGACCGATCTGTTCTTATCCGAAGCTTCTTATTTAACATTGATTTGTTACACTTGTATACTTTCATGACTGATCATCTTACTATCCAGGGTCACTACAGAGTTTCTGTGTTATTTTCCTTTAACACTGTCACCTTGGGTTTACTTATGAATATAACCAATGCACCCATCATGCATAGTGCCCACTGTACAAGTGTTTCTCAGTGTTTGAGACTAAACACTGGAGGCAGTGTTATGATCTGGGGTTGCTTCAGTTGCTCAGGTAAGGATCAATAAGATAAAGTAAAGTCAGCTGATGACCTGAATGTACTGAATGACCGGGTTATCACATACAGTATAGTATATGGAGTTTTTCTTCCCTGATGGCATGGCCATATTTTGGGACAGCATTTCCAAGATTATTCAGGCTTAAATTGTAAAATTGTGCTCCTGAAGCGTGGGGAAACACTTTTACACATGAATTGGCCACTATTGAAAGTCTTTGGGAGGTGCTGGGTATGACTTTATATAGTGGTTCAACTTTCTCATCACAAATACAAGATTTTATCCAAAACATTTATGCAACTTTGGACAGAATTAAATGTTATGATGTTGCATGAAGTTGTTGAATGTGCACCAGAATCAAAGTGAAAGGCGATCCAAATTAAAAAAAAAAAAAAAAGTGTGCCTTTTGGGACCAAAGTGTGCACACTGTGCTGTACCCTACATTAGATTTTGAATGAAGAACACTTAATACCATTAACTAATAATATTGTCTTCATTTCACAACCTAGAAGTCAGGAAGTGTTTTACAGGTACAACTTATGAGAAAGCCACATCAATACAGAGTTTTGTGTACAGTGTTGTGTCCCCACCAATGGGATTGATTCAAAGCGAGGATTAGAATTCTAGTCTGACCCTCTCTACTCATCCACTTGTCATCTCCACAGAAATTCTGTCTAGGTAATTGCACTATGACATGTTGGTATAATTGGTGTAACATTGGTGCAGAAGATGCTTGAGTTCCCTTCACTCACCCGGCATGAGGCTAGTAAAAGCGACTGTCCTCTGACCCACAAAGTCTCGTCCAATAGGATCATGATCCCATACCAGAAATCGTACCAGTGCAATTTCGGGCATGTGCAGAGTAAACGACAAGGTTTCCTCCCACACCGGGTTAAATCCTGCATTTAGAAGCACACAGAAAGATATATATATAAAGTAAAAGAAGTGTATATCCATATGGTCACAAAAATTTTATGTAAAATACATGTAAATAAATAATGCGTAAAACAAATTGTAAATCAATCACTGATGGCAATAGTATGAACAGAATTATATACATTGATCAGCCATAACATTAACACCATAAGCAGGTGAGTTTGAATAACATTGATTATCAATTAAATACCAATAAACTGGAGACAATATCATATGCATGCATGGTCCATCTATGCTTTTGGGAACTAATGGCCAGCCCGTCTGGTCCAATCCCACAGAAATGGCAATGTAGCACAAACTACTAAAAACGTTGGCCATAAAAGAGGTATCCAGACACCCGGTGCATCATAACTTGCTGTGTATGGAGCCTAGCAGACAAGGTTGTTGATCTGGCCTTCAAATTCCCCAGACTGAGCATCCATGTAATTCACCAGACAAACACAAGTCTGATCCATGGAGGCCCCACCCTGCAGTCCACAGCACCAAAAGGATCTGCTGGCAATCGTCTAGTACCAGACACCATAGTACACACCCAGGCTGCTCAAGGGGAGCAACACTGGGCATTTAATGTTAGGGTTGATCTGTGTATATCTATACATAGTCTAGATTATCTATACATAGTCCATCATTTGCAATTGCAATCAGAAAAAAAAAATTATTTACCATTATCATCAACAACCCGGGTTTGTTCTTTACAGCAGTCCACTGGTAGACCGATGATCTCCACCTCAACAAATGGGTCAATAATCTGAGAGGGCAGAGAAATGGAAACCACATTAATTTCAGACATTCCATTTGTGCTAGTGTAAGTTATGGGTAATGTGATGTTTGTTAGCTGACCTCCCCTCGATCACCCAGCATGGAGTCAGGTGGTTTAGGGAGCTGTTGCCCACTGATGATTTTCATTACCAGCTGTTTTTTAGGATATGCTGGAAGAGGGTCATCGCTATGTGGATTAAAGGAGCCTGGAATGTATTAAAAGACAAAACAATCTTTTACAACTTCTGCAAAAATCACATTTATACACTGAGCCAAATGTCATCAGCCAGGAGATGTTTGATATTTGAAGTTTGCTTCTTCAGTTTTGCACATGGCTAAAGGCACTTGAAAGTAATAAAAATTAGGTGCTTTTTATTTCCTTAAACAACCATCAAAAAAGACAAATCTCATTGTCATGGAAAAGAGTTCATTTATTGGCCGGCATTACTTTCAAGAGAAGAAAACAATAAGAAGATTGCTGAAATTAATAAATCTGGGTTAAGAGCTGTCTAACACAATATTAAAACCTGAAAGGATGATGCTGAAGCATATGAAATTTAGTTGGTAAACAATTATGGATGACCGTGAAGATCACATAAAAACGTGAAGTTGCATCATAAAAAAACAAAAACAATCAGAGCTATGTTTAATAGGGAAAGTAAATTTACTGTTTCTACACAAAGTCTAATGAGAAGATTAGATTTTAGATTTTTCATGAGAAGAAATTTAGATCATACAGTAGGATTGGGACTAAACAGGTGTGTCTATAAGAAAACCACTTGTTAGTGGGGAAAAAAGCTTCAGTTTACTAGAGAGCATAAAGGTTGGATGTTGTAGCAATGGAAAAAGGTCATGTGATCTGTCCAGCAATAGGTGGATCCAGGTAAGTGATGCACCCATCATGCATAGTGTCCACTGTACAAGCCTCTGAAGGCAGTGTTATGATATGGATTTGATTAAATTGGTCAGGTCTAAGCTCACCAACGTTATGTGGCAGCCAATGACCTCAAAGTACTGAATGACCAGGTTATAACAACTATGAAGTTTTCCTTGCCAGATAGCACAACCGTATTCCAGGACTTAGATTGTGAAATGATGGTTCTGGCCTGAGGCACCATTTTCACACATGCCTTTGTTAAAAGAAAATTTCAAAAGCAAACATCGGACATCCAATATGAAAGTACAGTAAATGTGAGTGTGATTAGCTGTCTTCAATGCAACATTATCAAATTTGTAGGATAGTTAACACTGAATCAAAGCTGGAGGAGATCAGTTAGCATACTTACTGTACCTCTAAAAAAATGTGTTCATACCTTTGCACATCGGTAGAGGTTTCAATACGTAGCCACTTCCTCCGTTCACCATGAATTTCGCCCTGTTTAGCTGCATCATTCGTCCTTCTGTCTGATAGTTCAGGGCCACTTGGAGCAAAAAAAAACACATTGACCCTCAGGTTATTTATTTGTCCACATGACCTTAAGTCACCTTCAAGAGCAACATGCTGCAAGCTTTCATTTCCTGTTTTGATAGGTTCGAATTTATATAATCCCAAAAAAAGAAGACAAAGAACTAAGCTCCAATTTCTTTCAGTCACACTCATCTGTCTACATGTCTTCCGTTTTAATTTACAGTCTTGTCTTTCGAGCCCATGAATGAGTCAACTCATTTATGTTTATGGCCACAATCAGGGAGGTGTGTATTTCAAAAGCAGCTGAGCTGTGTACATGTTGTGGAAACTGCATATGCTATTATAAATAGAGACAGATGTAAGTAGGATGTCCTTTATGTACAGAGATAGACAGGGCTAATCAAGTGCATCTGTGCTAAAACAAAATCCCCTTTACAGCAGAGTGACTAAGCACAATGTGCAGTTTGGAGAACAATTATGTGTCTTCATAAACCATAGGGCACATCATTCAGCGAACAAAGCTGAGATTTGAAACCTGTGAGATTTGTGTTAAAGCCTGGCCAATGTCCCGACAGTGATACTATTACTATATTAACGTAACTAGGAAGGGGTTACTGTAAAAATATATATTAGCCTGCATATACACTCAACAGTCACTTACTACACAGTCACATTATACACTTGCTATTACTGGGTTGGACCTGATTCTTTGAGGCACTGATTCAACAAGGTGCTGAAAATTCTTTAGAAAATTCCTTAGATTTTGGTCCATACTGACATGCTGTCATCACAAAGTTGATGCAGATTTGTTGGCTGCATTTGCATGATGTGAATCTCCCATTCTACCACATTCCCAATGATGCTCTATTGAATTGATGACTGTGGATGCCATGTGACTACAGTGAACTCACTGTCATGTTCAACAAACCAGTTTGAGATGATTTTAACTTTGTGACATGGTGCATTATACTGTGGTCATAAAGGGAATTAAACCATGCTCAATTGGTACAAGGGGGCCTAAAGTTTGCCAAGAAAATCTCCCCCATAACATTTGGCCACCAGCAGTCTGAATCACTGATACAAGGCAGGATGAATCCATGCTTTCATGTTGTTTATGCCAAGTTCTGACCCCACCATCCAAAAGTCACATTAGAAGTTGAGGCTCATCAGAACAGGCCAAACATTTATTATAAAATTTTGGTTCAGTTTTCTGTTCTTGGGTTAAAAAGGAGTGGCACCCGGGTGGTCTTCTGCTGCTGTAGCCCATTTGCTTCAAGGTTCAAAGTGTTGTGTGTTCAGAGGTGCTCTTCAGCAAACCTCGGTTGTAAGGAGATGTTATTTGTATCCTTTCTAACAGTATTTCTGAAATATTCTGGTACCAGAAAGCCTGTCTGGTACCAACAACTGTGCCACATTGAACATCACTGAAATCACATTTAGAACTTCAGTAGATCATCTTGACCAGGTCTAAATGCCTAAATGAATTGAGTTGCTTTTTAGTTTGTTTTGACAAACAGATGTACCGAATGAATTGACTGGTGAGTGTACTGTATATAAGCCCTCATAAACTGTACTGATTTCTTGAGTTTATTTATTTATTTATTTTATAATGTTATAATGATTAATGTTTCAGATTGATCATTATTTTCACCACGAAACAAATAAAATTATACTGATTCTGATATAGCAATTAATTCTAAGTGGGATATATTAATTGTTTGCTCTCTGATCCTTATTGATCCCTTAATGAGCATTTTATTAAAGGCAGGCACACCTGGAGAGTAAACTCGTTAAAGCTATAGATTAATGACTCACTCATTTATTCTCTACAACTCTTATCCTATTTACAGTCACGGGAGGCGTGGAGCCTATCCCAGGGGACTCTGGGCACAAGGTGGGTACACTCTGAACAGGGAGCCAATCAGTCACAGGGCACACTATTCCACTATGCCGAGCTGACTCATAGGCATATTAAAAGTACTGTAGTAGTAAAAAGTTATTAAACATATGTGTCTGATAAAATGGAAATAATAAAAATAAGATAAAATCCAATAATATCAAGTCTTACATTTCTCTCTAACTCACTCACTCACTCTTTCACTTGTTCATCTATACCGCTTTATCCTGTATACAGGGTTGCGAGGACCTGGAGCCAAGGAGACTTACAGTAGTGCAAGAGGGGCGGTAGACCCTGGATGGGGTGCCAATCCATTGTAGGGCACACACACATACAGTACACTCATTCACACACTATGGGCAATTTGGAAATCAGCCTAATCTTCAGGCCTTTGGACTGCCGGAGGAAACCAAAGTACCGCCTTTTACTAATTAGCCTTTATTTCTTAACTAAAATGTTTATGTAAATATCTAATATTTATTTAATCAGGTAAAAACTTTATAGTTATATTCAATTAAATTGAATGTCATATATTAATATTTTACATAGCCTTTTGCTTTCTGTCTGTGTATCAGTTTGTTCAATATTATAGTAAATTGCATTACACATCATGTTTCACGTATTTCCATTAAAACAAGCCTAAATCATGTGAACTTCAGTACCTGCTCCAAAAGCACTTTTTCCTACACAAGAACAATGATGTGTAAGTATGGACACTGGCCCTTACCCAGTTGGCAGCCCATGTTCCAATATGTCTGGGGGTTAAAGTTGCTGGAGTCGATGCGGTAGGCGGAGGGGTAAATCCGTGAGAGCTGCCGCTGGTTAAAGTTCAGAAAGCGTTCAGCCTGATGATGCACCAGGTGCTGTGCTCGTGTCTCACTGAATGACAGCACATTAACAACCGGGCCTTGAAAAGATGAGGTAAAAAAGATTAGAAAAGGAACAACAGGGTTTTAATTAACATATACAGGTAACCAGGACATATGTGAGTGTAAACCCAAATAATTTTTACCTTAAAACAAAAAATATATACATAAACAGCATTTGACGTGTGAGTGTGTGCTCTCACCCTCGTCCAGACACTCCTGAGACACCACAGAATTGGTGAAGACGACCAAATCAGATAGGTCTCGGCTCAGCTTTATTGTTTTTCTCCTCCGTCCACCCCTTAGCAAAGACACACACAAACAAAGAAGGAGATGAGAATGCATATAGAGGCACACACTGCCTTTAAAGCACTCGGAGGCAAAGCAAGGTGAGGGCTTCTGAGTGTGAGAGAGAAAGAGTGTGTGAGAGAAAGAGAGAGAGAGAGAGAGATTTGGTGGAACTTCGTAGTAGAAGCGAACCTGTGTAGGACAGACACATAATAAGGTGGAAGTGAAGCTTTTAGCAACGTTCCTATGTGATTGCCAGCAGAGCCAAAATATCATCCTATTCTTGAACAATAATGTCATTTCTAATACAATCTCAAAAAACATGTCATTAATAATTAAAGTGATAAATCTCTATTAATGGTAACACTCTAAATTATAACACACCCAAATGTTATTTTTTTTAACCTGTATGTTATTCCTATCCCTGTCACTTTACCAGAATTAATGTTGCTATGTTTTCCTTTTTTTATATACCAATCAGCTATAACTTTACAATCATTAACATTAAAGCCATCTATGTTTTAGATAACTCTTGTGCCACCGGGATGGCTCTGGCCCCTCGGGGCTTGGCTCAGCAGTGCTGTGGCGTCTGGAACTGGGACATTAGCCATGGATCCTTTATGTTCTGTAGGTTGTGGGGTGGAGCCTCCACAAATCTGGTTGGCTTGTCAATCTCATCGCGCACCCATGCACCAGATAATCAAGCCAGATCTTCAGAGGGCCCATCCCACAACCTACAGAACATAAAAGATCCATGTCTGGCACCGTAACATTAGCCTTAGATCCTTTATGCTCTGTAGGTTGTGGCGTAGGGCCTCCGCAGATCAGTATGTAACCAATAAACATTAACATCCATGACTTTCCTAAATGATTCTCAGTTTCAAATACGGTAATGCATATGCAAGTGCAAGTCCACAATAAATTTCTGTATCACAAAACAACACATCTGATGAGCGCTACTCTGTCCATATTTTTGGACGAAGTCGTTCCATTAAACCTTAATTTAACCCATGCTACTAATCCAGCCTGCGATTCATTAACAGCTGAATTGTAGAAATTTCACAGAATGGACTCATAAGGCTGCCAATTGTACAACGTCCAGTTTCCCAACCACAAACAGCTTGCAGTTTTCTTTACAAATGACTTACATCATTTTGTTAATGTGTGTCATTAAGCATGGCCAGAATCACATAGAGCAAAACGCATCCTCGTAATACACTAATAGCCTTGGGCTCGTGTGGTCCATTGCCCGTACCACTTAATGCCATCCTCAGATAGTGCCAGCATGGGGCCTGTGAGCTGTTCAGTTCTGATGCAACATGTGCAGTGGTGGGCAAAGTACACAATTCCTGTCCTTGTTTAAAAGTAGAGATATCCCAGGTAAAATATTACTCAAGTAAAAGCATGTGTGCACTAAAACATCTTTATTTTGATTTGTATTTGAGTCCTGAGTTTTGGTTGGTCGCAGTAGAATTAACCAGTGACCGCACAGCAAAGCACAAATTCATATTAATGAGCTCATTTAATTACATCAAGGTTTCTATAGAACCTGCTCATGCACAAGTGCACAAGGACTCATATGGTGGACACTATATTTAAAGCATTAAGAAATGTATGTGACTGTTGAAAAGGTGAAAATTTCTCTAAGAGAATGTCAATTTATCCTTATTAGATAATCCAAATTATCTACACTGTAAACATTTTGGAAAAGTCAGAAAAAGATTTTCGAACATGGAAAAGAATTCATAATAGAGTTAACATTGATATACTTGAATATATAACATATAATATAATAATATTATATATTATATGGTTATAATTATATTATATGATTATAGTATACATAATTAAAATAATTATATTATATAAATGACATAATATAAAAATATATATTTTACAATTACATGTAATTTACTTTATGTTAACCAGTATATCAAGTATGTTATACTTGGTGACATAAAATCTGAATTCCTTGTCTTTCTCTTTCTTTACGTGAAAAAAAAAAGAAGATGCAGGTGAAGGAACAATTGTTCATAACTGTCATGTATATTAAATAAAAATACAACTGTTGTCAATTTACTGTGGTATAAGACGAACAAACCACTTTGGGACATTCTATTATAGGATAATAATTAACTTCATGATGTTACTCCACTTCATCACATTACCACGTCTCTGATTGATCTCCTATAAAAACTTGCTCCCAGATGTTTTATTCTTTACATCAAATAGTTACAGCCTTCTAAGGACAGGAGTCACCAGGGACGTCCTGATACGATATTATCACGGTACCTAAGTGATGATTCGATTTGTATTGTGATTGTGTACCATGATTTTATAAATATCACAATTCTATAATTTTTTTTCATATTTTGTTACAATTATAATCAAACCTAGCAAATATTTTGCTCCTATCATGTGTGAATAGTTTAGGATAGCCTGTTATAGTGGAACTACACAAGATTTAAAAAATATTTTTTTTAAATTTATTTAATAGTCAGTGTGGCAAATGCATGACTTGCCACACAAAAGAATAGAAATATAAAATTCAATCAACTTTTTCCACCATCTCTTCTAGTTACTACAACACAGTGTAAAGCATTGTATGATTTTCTGATTGATCCTCTGTGGGAGACAATGACAATGCTGAGATTCTTCCTGTAATGTCTGACAAGCTTGGAGACAATAGTTGAGAAACTTGGACCCTCCTTCTTGCAAGATGTTTTATTTATTTATTTATTTATTTATTTATTTATTTAGCCATGATTTGTGCATCTTCTCCAACCACGGATTGAATGAGAATGAAGGAAGGAGAATCAGAAGGTCATTGCAAAGTCTCGATTATGTGTCCAGCTACCATTTCCAGCAATGGCTGGGATTACAGCCAATCAGACAGAAGTGCCAAGCTTGAAGGAGCTTACGAACGTGCACCTGTTGAATGGTCCTCCTGTCTCCTGTCCATCATCGTCTGTGTCCACGCTGTGACATTTCAGTCTTGATTTGGAGTGCCGCTGTAGAAACACACGCAAAAACATCTTTCAAAAGGTCATCAGAGATCATCTGTGATAGTGGAGACAGAACTCCTCCATGTGTGTCTGTGTGTGTGTTCTAAGAATCAGCAATACCAGCAATACCCGTCCCAGAAGCCCATCATTAAGCCAATCATGTCCTCGGTGCTGTGCTCTTAGCCCGTTATGTGCCATATTGCTTGTGCTTGTACTGTACATTTGTATGTATATGTTTGTGCATGTGTGTGTGTGTGTGTGTGTGTGCGTGTGTGTGTGTGTATTCTGTTTACCCTGGCTCCCATCACATGCCTGATTAGCATGAATTGAGGCCCTCACACAAGTTAAAAGTAAAAACTGGATGAATGGAATGTCAAGGACATCTCAGAGAGAACGCATTTTTGCACAGAACAAATATTGTGGAATTTGACCCTGATTACTTTTAACGTGACAAATTTCACAGTCGGTGTGCAGACCAGGGAAACTTATAACGACCAAGACCTATGGTCATATAATGTACTTATACAGTATGTGTCTCAATTATGATTTAAGACAGACCTGGGGAGAAAAAAAAAACTGAACTGTCCCTTTAAATGATGTTTAATTCAAATTCTAATTTTATTTTTATTTATCACGTACACAACAATACAAAGTATAATTTGCAGTGAAATGCTTATACGACTATTCTAGACCTAAAAGGGAATAAGAAGGTACGTAGGAAGAGGTGAATTACACTAGAAAAAGATGTAAAATATAAAATCTACAATATACATATATACAGTTACAATGAAATAAGATATAAAATAGAAATATATAAAATCTATAATGCAAAGTGTCAGATGTATAATTATATGGATCATATGCTTAAATAATAATTCTCACCAGAATTGTGAATGAAAGGTAAAAAATCTACATTGATGGTGTTCGGTGTGGAAACATCTGTTACATTCTGTTCCTTTGATTCATTGAACACAGCTCTAGGCACTTATAAAATAATTGAGAATATTTAGTTCTCCCTGACAGAATGAATTAACTGCAACTTCTTTTAGCCAAACTTGATTAATGCTCATAAATAAATGCTAATTATCACCTGCAAGATCAGAGTTAGAGAGAGAGAGAGCTTGCAACAAACACACTTACACACTCAAGTGTTGGCTCGAACTTCATATGTAATATAATATTATTATTAGGGCCGGGACTCGATTAAAAAAATTAATCTAATTAATTAGAGGCTTTGTAATTAATTAATCGAAAT
>JAQMYI010000038.1:3569133-3579520 GCA_030014275.1 Clariallabes melas | reverse complement strand
TAATTTAACATTTGTTAAATGTTAATGTTTGAGATATTATAAAACTGCATAATCAGTTTCCTCTAACCAGTTTGTCATGCATTTCTTTATTCCAACATCATACGTTTATAACACAAGTCAATCTGATCATTTTTAAATTGTGATTAATCGAGATTAATCACGGACTATGACTGCGATTAACTAGATAAAAAATTTTAAATGCAAATTCCTTAATCTTTTGTAGCAGGGAAAACCAGGGTTACAAAATCTATGCAAACAATACGTCTATAAGCAGCTGATTAGAATACACATTATACTCTCACTGTGTTAAACAGAAGCACTTCGCTATTTGCAATACAGGGTCCTCTCAGAATTATTGGTGAGGTACAGAAACGTTTAGTAACACAGCACTTAGGAGTCCTGTGAGTCTAGAACATTACCCCCCCCCCCGCCCCCCACACACACACACACACACACACAACCACAAATAAACCAGGACTGAAAAAAGGACAAACCGATCTATAAATAGTCCTAAACAGACTCCTGCTTGCATTGTTCCACCCCAAACAGCGTGTGATAGTGGGCTGTTCCTGCTCTTCCTTTCCTGTCATCTCTTAGACGCAGATTATCTATTTACCATCTTATTACACATCACAGTCCCACTCATTAACCAACCTTCCTAAGTGCTGCTCAATTAAACCCAAAGAAACATCAAGCTCACAAGCGTGCAAACTGCGTCACACGCATGACAACGCGTAATAAGACGTTCCTGCAAGCCTTAGATAGATCTTAAAGGATCGTGCTTATGGTTTTTGCTAAGCAGCACATGGTTGCAATTAAGACCATCTGTTAAGTACAGCTACAGTGTAAGGCTGTTTGATGGTAACAGTTGGCAAGAAAATCACCCTGGAAGAAATTTATGGAAACAGTTTCCATGAAGACGTTCTTGATTGCAACCGTTTCCCTACTTTGGTCTAATTAGCCCCGGTCACTGCAAACTAAGAGTTGTTTATTAAGTATGAAAAGAAAAGAAAAAAGGCAAAAGCAAATACAAAGAAGTTTATATTTGCAATATTTACAGACCTTCTTTGTAATATCTCAGGAAAGAATTACCATGAAAAAAAAAAAAAAAAAAACTTCAACACAATTCCCAAATTACTCACCCAGAGTACACTCACCCAGATAAGCCAGGCGGCACCTTTGCGGCACAGCCACACTTCCCCCAACATGATAAAACCTCCGTGCCAGCAAAGAAGCAACACTGGCCACAGCTGATCGCTCAACCGTCACAGAGAACAGGTCCATGCCCTCAAGACAGGATCCGAACCCCTGCTGCATCCCTGAGCAACCCGAGATGCCAATCTGAACCTCTCACTGCCTGCTCACACCCGCTGCTTTACCCACAATCCCTCAGTCCATCATCTTTGGTCATCTCCACTTTTGTATCTCTCTCTCTCTCTCTCACACACACAAATGCTGTTTATGCAACGCCTTTGAACCTTTTTAGGACGGAGCAAGCAAAGCCAAGCAGGGATCAGAAGATCTAATGCATTGTTTTAGGGTAAAAAGAGGCATAATGGGCCTGTGGGGAGTGACACAGATAAAGCTGGTGAAGGAGGGGATGAGATTTATACAAAACAAAAAAAGGAAATTGAAAGATGATAGACGATAAAGGCAGTAATGCGTCATAAGCATATAAGCATGATGGGATGTGTGTCTTCTCCTTGACCTGATTTTGTACATTTTTTCTTTTGTTTTGCCTGATTACAAATAAAAACGTACAGTTTGTTTGCACAGTCAGTAAGCATATACTGTAAAGTATTGCATAATTGCATAACAGGTGAAACGTAACTTAATATTGATAATTATTCTTAACGACCACGGAGACCAGACACAGGTATAATTATACACGGAGGAATTATGCACCAAGTATACAGTACCACTGGTTAAGTTAAAAACAAAAAGAAAAATAAACAATCACACAAGTGTGAGTGGGTTAAGTAGGCAAATGTCAAGAAAATCCTTTTATCAGCTCAAATGCAATTGGTCCTCAGCCCAATATAATGAATATGCAACCAGTGTATGTGGTCATTTTAATATTCTTTAAAATTAATTTCAGATAGTAGGACATCATTTTGTAAAGTTCAGAATAAAATAATGAGACAAACAAGAGATACCCGATACACACATTGTCTGTGTTGAGTTATTGCATTTAATACAATCTCTGCTATGCCCTGTTCTCTAGTCAGGATTTCTATTATTATAATCTTATGGGACCGCAGACATACAGTATATGCAGTTGGTCAATGCCTGATTCACACACTGTATATTAGTACTATAATAAAGAGCTGTACTGAAGGGAAACTAGTAGAGGAGAAGACTGATGATGTAAAATTTTCATATTGCTTTTAATGTTTCAACATCTTCAGCATTTGGCAGAAGCCCTATAAAGGAGCGACTTACCTTTATATCACAGCAGTTGAGGGTCAAGGTCCTTACTCAAGGGCCCAACAGTTTCAACTTGGCAACCTTTTTAATCAGCTGTCCAATGCTTTAACCATTAAGTTACTCCAGTCCAACACTTTTTTCCTTTTTCCAAGTTGATGCCAGTGACTCACTACGAAACTACAATCAAAGCTTGAGTTTGCTATAAACTCATCCAACATTATTATTAATACTAAATTCACTATTTACACTCTAGGTTATATAGGTTATATACACCTTTGTGACTCAAAGAAACAATCAACAAAATATTTTGATTCCTTTGTGGAAGAATTTTTCAAAATGGCCAAAAAAGGGGATTTATCTCGTTTTGCTCTGAAACTGTCCATTTATCATTTCCGTCATATAAAAGATGCAATATCTACAGTTTTTACATTTTTTTAAAGGTTGTCCAGAAACATGAAACAATGACTATCAGCACTCGGTTTCCAAATAAGCTGACAGCCAAACAAACTTCCGTCCAAATTCCACCCCTGTGTGTTGACACACTACCTCATTCACATCAATTCTCTCACCGTGACACCAGAAATATATTATATACAACAAAATTAAAAGGATCTAAAGCAATAAAATGATGTATGACAACTAAAGTCAAGTTATCAGTCACCTCTAACAAAAACTAATGCGACCCAAAGACGTTTAGAACTTCCCCTGATGTAAAACAACTTATTCAATTAATTAACCAATTAGGATAAAACCGATATGTAGGAAAAGGGAAAAATCATTAACGTTATGGACGTTTAGAAACAATGAAAGCTTTTATCATCTTGTACACTACATAAAAGACAAGAAAATAGAGAATTAAATGAGAAAGTAATTAATATCATGACAACAAATGATCAGAATTAATTCCTCCATGAGCTTTAATGAGTATAACTGATAGTACAGATTTGTAGATCAGATCATCGCACTATCGCTGATGATAATTAAATAGCATGATTCATTCCAAACATGACTAAATGAATATGTAATCAGCATATCTAATGCAATTAATCACATGTGTAGTTTTGTTTCATTTAGCCGCAGCATTACCCGTTTGGTTGGAAATGACTGGGCCAACTGGACTCATGCCAGATGACTAGGGACCATGGGATGGCACCGTGGTTTAAATCCAATTGTAAAGCCTTTTGGGAAAGGGCAAAACAAACCGCGTGGTTTCATACCCTACTGCTGTCACTGCGGGAAACACTGCTTTAACGTGGGAAAAAAAATAAGGAGAATAACAACTCAAAGCATAAATGGAATCATGAATGTGTTACTGGGTGCGTTCCCACTGCCGTCTCCCAGGAATGACATCAAAGAGCTGTTGTCAGTGAGCCGGTCTGGTGGGTGGGTGGTTTACTTCTTAGAAAAGATGGTCGATTTTGACATTTGTCTTCAAGTACTAGAGATAGTGATATCTTATAAAGCAAAGACCTTACGCTCTTGGGGACTGCTTAATCTCCTTCATTTCACAAAAAAATGGCCAAGCAGGAAGCTTCGAGGCAGACGTGCCACCAGCTGAGCTTTTAATGATTAACGGTGCATTCCTTTTGGTTTCGACAGAACGGCTTTTGCAGGAGGCAGTGGAAAAATCTACCAACAAAAACGTAAGCCATCTGTACACCTGCTCGTTTATGCTGTTATCCAACCATGTGGCAGCAGCAATGCAGTGCATAAAAGCACACAGGTGAACTGAGAGTTAATCTTCACACCGAACACCAGAATGGAGAAAAGGTGTGATCTGTGTAACCAGGGCATGTCTGTTGATGCCAGATGGATTATAGTTTGACTTTTTCAGAATCTGGTGATCTCCTGGGATCTTCACACACATAACAGTCTCTAGAGTTCTCTGCATCAGAGAAAGGTTTTAATAGATCTGAACACCTTGTTAAAAAGAGAGTTTAGACGAGAACAATCTGACTATTTTGAGATGACACAAAGGCTCAAATAATCACTCTTTATAACCGTGATGAACAGAATTGCACCTCAGATTGCAGAATTTGTCAAACCTTAAGGAGGATGGTCTACAAAACAAAAGCAAACAGCCATGTCAGGATCTACAGCTGTCACGTAAGAGCAAGAATCTGAGGGACAAACTCACCAAAATTGGACAGTTGAAGACTGGTGGGAAAAAAAGGGCTGTTTTTGCCCATCCACCTTACAGTTCAATGTTTTGAGTGTGTAGAGATGCTTTTCTGCTTGACACACATGTAAAGATGGATTATTATATCGATCCATCCAGAAACCTTTGTAGACCAACTACACACCTAGACACCAATGGTGACCATTGTATCTATTCCCATTTTTACGACTGTGGTAGGACCTCCTGTCAACACTCACACACGCATTCACACGCACCAATTAACCTAATCTGCATGTCTTTGGATTGTGTGAGGAAACCGGAGAACCCGGAGAAAACCCACCAAGCACGGGGAGAATATATACAGTATATGGTTTATTAATCACGCTCCTGATGTACAGGTTAGTCCAGGGATCTGTTGAGTCAGGTGTGTTAGAGCAGAATGCCCTCTAAATGTGCAGAGCAAGGAAAATATACGAGCACCTGGCATATGCATTCCTGTGCAGCACCTGTACAGTTATGGGGTGTGTCAGAAAAAAACAAGAACACATATACACACAAGCAATATCTTACAAGATAAAAAGCATGAGGCTTTTAGAACATTAAATATTGTGATTATTTGTGATTCTTTTTATGATTTTCACATCATATCACATTGTACTGTATTACATGTTCATGGAAATATGTGGTGTACAATCGTACAGGGAAATCCCATTAGATGGATTTAATTACTTCGTCATCTCAAAATAATCTGATTCATCAATGATTAAAAATTGCATGGGAACTTTTTACAGGGTCAAAATCAAAATCAGGATTTAAAAAATAATAGCACAAATAAAAAGCAAGATGACACATCAGACACATCAAATACTGTGATCAGATAAGATTCAAACAGAAAATGCATCCACATTCATGACTCACCCCTGTCAAAACTGAGATTTTTCAAAACTTCCCCTTCTGCCATTATGGATGTCAGCAGGCGCGCATCTTTTGCCTTAAACTGAAGATCCTTTACCAAAGAAAACAGGTGCCACTGTCTTCTCCCGTGCCATGTCCTTCGCTCTCCAAAGTGTTTTCACAACAATGCGCAGTGTCATTCAATTTTGAACGCGCAAGCCAATCCTGGCTCGGTCTAAAAATGGAAACTTGTCTTCAGATCCATTTGGCACCGTTACAATCTGGGAACGCGGAGACGGGAATGACTGTGCGCGCAAGAGCGCCTGCATGATCCGCGCGCCTGGGGATATGTGTGTGCGAGATTGCGTTTGCGCTCGTGCCTCAGTATGAGAGTGTGCGTGTGCATGTGAGGACGGAGTCAAGTGACAGAGGATCTATCATACACACACATACACACTGCAACATTTCCTGCGTTTAAGCTTGTAGCCCATATGGAGCGACTTGGTGAGGTTCTTGGCAACGGAGCTTGTCCCTGGTGCGTTAAACAGCATGTGTGGCTTGAAAACCCATCAAACATTTTTTATGTTTAGTGTTCCAGAGAGAGATTGGGATTTGTTCAGAAATGTATTTATTTATTAGATTCACGCAGCCAGATGTGTGGAGAGATATCAAAAGGAAGCACTTGTCAGGTTTCTGTTATTTCCATATTTGCATTTTTAAACTACTGATGATTTTCAAATACACAACGTCTGCTTTCCGCATGAATAATTGTTAGTCTGTGAAAAAAAATTTGGTTGGTCTATACCTGTCCATCACAGGGCATCTTTCACACCCACTGCCTCGTATATAGGAGGTGGTGGGGAACCAGAACACCTAAAGGAATCCCATGAAGTCACATATAGAATAAATCCAACAATCAAACCAGGAGCTGTGAGGCAGCAACGGTACTGAACCCTTTGCACTGCTTTAGAATTTTCTTAACAAAGACTAAATCTAGACAACTCAGCATAAGCTCCTGGGTATCAATATTTCTGCTTATTTAGGGATTTCGTAGGTGGCAGCTGTCACCTATGAAATCAGCCCTGCCATCCGAATTATCACACAGTGTGACTTTAACCTGACATTTTTGAGAGTTGTGGAGCCCGTCTACAGCTCATGCAGACTCACTTCATTGTTTCTAACTCTTTTTATTTGTTAGTCAAAAAACAATCTGTCACAACCTTATGGTAACTGTTTGGATATCTGTTGATTGACCATATATTAACAAAAACCCATCAAACATCACACTTATTTTTTAAAAAGTGAAATTTTATCCTGGTACTAAATCATTCATTGATTGATCTCATACAGTATATGGCTTACCCTGTACAGTGTCATGGGGCACAAGGTTCCAATACATCGCAGAGCGCACACACTACAGAAACACCAATTAACCTAATCATCACGTCTTTGGACTGTGAAAGGAAACCCACCAAGCACAGGGAGAACATGCAAACTCAAGCACATAGACCCAAGGCAGGAATCGAACCCTTGATCCTGAAGGTGCGAGGCCACAGTGCTAACCACTACACCACCGCGCCTCCTGTTACTAAACCATGAGCTTGATTATTCATTCATTTATTCGTTCAATCATCTTGAGTAAACGCTTTATCCTGGTCAGGATTGCACTGGATCTGGCTATAAGGCAGAAATACACCATAGATTTGATGATGATCCATCGTGTGGCACCATCCAGACATTTGATCACACTTAAGGGCAATTTAGTGTCACCAGCCCATTGCCATGTTTTTGGAAGGTATCCAGAAAAGCTGGGAAATAACTGGAAATTGTGAGGCAGTCATGCTACACATCACACCACAATGCCATCCAGTTTAGAAATGTGAAAGAGTGTAATTTCTTATTTTTTCCCCCCAATTTTCTTCCTAATTTAGTCGTATCCAATTCCGTCACTAGGTGGCCGCCACAGTAAGGTCACTATTACCAGTCAGGGAGGGCCAAAGAATATCACGTGTTTCCTCCGAACCATGTGATGCCACATCTTTTCAATCTGTTCGCTTAACGTAACACGCTTGGAGGACAGTGATATCCACTCCTTCTGCTTGCGTGAACTCACAGACACCCAGGAATGACTATAGAGTCATGATTGATGTGAGAGCACTAAGTGCCTCCCATCCCTCCCCACTAATTGAGCTCAGCCAATCAGCTCTCTCTAGGCCCTGGCTGCGGGAGCATCACCCGGGAATCAAACTAGCGATCTCTGGATAATAGGCCAAGCACTTAACCACTGCGCCACAACGAGTTTATTTATTCTGTATGTCAGCCATAAGCAATTCCCTCCCTTAAGAGAGGGTTCGCGTGTTGCATGCCAGTTACTAACCCAGAAGGGGTGACGCATGTTCCTACGCTAATGCATGTTCCTTTTTTTTTTTACAAATTAAGCTAGCAAAGACATCTTTTCCAACCTGTTATTAAGAGAGTGTTAGTTCTCCTATACATAAGTAGAGCTAACAGATGGATCTTATTGGCTCTGATTCACAGGGAAAACAGGATCTCCATCCATCCCATGCAAATCTCCATTACAGATTCTTTTTTAAAATTCTTTACATCAAATTGCAATTATTGTTTTCTAAGCTGCAATAAAAAAATGTAATACATAAGCAAATTTAAGCAAACAACCCAAAAAAAGTCACTATTACCAAAAGCCAAAAGTTTAAAACTGAAAAGAAGAGAAATCAAAGACCTCAAAGATGCTGCACTTAAACTGATTTTGACATTTTCTTTTCAGCGCACTGTGGAGATGAAAGAGAATACGAAGGAATAAGAAGAGCGGAAAAGGAAGCGCTCATAAGTAGATCAACACGCATTCGCTTTAAAGCGGGAACAAGTGCTCGAAACTTGCTGAGCCGGAGATGTGGTGTGCTCAGGGAACACGGTCACATTTGTGAGCTTTTAAATAATTTGGTGTGAGTATAAGATTCAAAAATTACTCCGCTGCGTCAGAAACATAAATCATGTCAGAGTTTCTTAGCAGTTAAGGAAGAGTTTTAATGAGATGAGTCAGATTGGATGGGGTTCACACTGTGTTCCCTTTTAAAGACACGCTGGAAAATAGGAGGGACACTGTGTCCTGAAACACAAGATACAAATACATCTGCTAGTGTTGAACTAATAAATCGAGAGAAATGAATAGCTAGCATTAAATAAAACCTCAGCAAATAAAAGAAATCAGTAAGTGTCAGTAAGAGCCAGGTGTCGAGCATGGACGCATAGGATATTTCATACAATTACAATTTGACCCTTGGAAATCAATGTAATAATTGTGAAACGTTTTCTTTTTAACAAACTTTTTAAATAGCTTTTTTTTTTATCTCTTTAAATTGTAGAAACATCAAGTTATTCTCTCTTTCTCATAAAGATTTTTGAAAAATAGAAAAATCTATTGAAATATAAAATGGAAAGCTAGTGCCCTATGTAATCCCTTGTTCCACACACCAAATAGTGCCCTTGAACAGCGGTTAACAATTGCTAGAACACCTGTGAAGCGGAGTGATACATACTGTATACTTAAACATCCCGGTGCTGTTATACTCTATATCGGAACTCATGGAATGCCTTTTGTTCAAAAATAATACTTTGTCAGAATCACCTGTCGTATAATTGATATATGAAATGCCTACCATCGTTTGGTATGGGTCTTATGCTGCCAATTTTTTAACCATTCCTCCTCAACTACTAAAAATCAGTGTCTTAATCCCAATACATATTTATTCTAATCTATCCAAACATGTGGCACCGCAGATCTTCACATAGACCATGAGGGATTAAACACAGAAAAAGAGAGTGAGGGGATTTCCTGACCTGGATATGAATGAGCAAATAAACACAAAACAATGTAAGGATTAACAATTCTCTCTCTTTCCTCTCCCTCTCTCTCTTTCCACTGGTCTAATTTTAGTGCTTATATAAATCCCCAAGCCACTTTTTTTAGAAACAGGAAAAAAAAAGAGATTGCTTTGTGCTAAATTCAAGCCATCAATAGAGATTCTGCTTTAGAGCACAGAGCTGGGGAAAGCAGCCTCTGTAGTACACTAGATTTTCTGGTTCAGTGTGTATGTGACAAGAGTTTATTCCCCTGTTAAAATCCAGATCCTAATCCATCATCCATCCTACACACTTGCAGGAGATGCTGTTGCACATAGAGTGTGTGTGTGTATGCATGTGTATATATACAGTATATACACATGCATATACACACACACTGTATATACTGCATATATACTATATCTGTCTGTCTGTATGTCTGTCCAGCCAGAATTTGTCACAGTATCATGCAAAACCTCCTGGACAAAATTTTATGAAACTTTGACAGTCCTTCATTAATTAATGTATTTTCTGTAAGTTAAACCTTCACCATAAACGGAATCAAAACGCTGAGTAGAAGTGAAGTTATGAGCAGTTGTGCGCCAAATTACAAATTGCAAGTTTTGACTAGCGTACTGCGCATGCATCAAACTGTGGGCGAGTCTTAAATCGACCGCTAGACAGAATTTAATGAAACGTTTGCAGGACTTGCAGATCCGTCTGAAGTTTAACCTGCACCATAAGTGAAATCAAAATGTTGATGTTATGAACAGTTATGTGTCGGGTTTAATAATCTACTTTAAAATAAGCTACTAATGCGCTACTTGCTCAATGTAAACAAACACCTGCAGCAATAGATATTACAGTGAAACCTCGGATTACGAGTAACGCGGTTTTCGAGTGTTCCGCAAGACGAGCAAAGATTTATAATAAATTTTGACTTGAAAAACGTCAAAATTACCGAGTTCCGAGTATCATGTATCACACATGCGGTTCGTGTTTTGACGCCGAGCGTCACGTGATCACAACTGAGCCAACGTTTTTTCTCTCTCTTGTGCTGTGGAATTGTGGGTAATCGTCTCCCCT
>JAQMYI010000038.1:3539875-3560362 GCA_030014275.1 Clariallabes melas | reverse complement strand
GTGTGTGTGTGTGTGTGTGTGTGTGTGTGTGTGTGTGTGTGTGTGTGTGTGTGTGTGTGTGTGTGTGTTTGATGAAAGACAGGAGTCAGGATGTGTGTGCAAAGTAAGACATAAATCCTAAATGAGTTGGGGGAAAGTACAGAAAGATGTGCGGAAAGGAGGATAGACAGAGGTGTAGAAGATGAACAGTTCACAAGCAGAGGTTAATTCGAATGACGCACAATGATGAAAGTGGATAAAAATATTTCTCCTAAGATAAGATAAAGGTCTCAAGTGCCTGCTGGTTAGAAGAACTAAAGCAGTGAAAGACATTCTCATTAACACGGTGGTGTGAAGAAGCAGAGACACTGTTGCTATTCCAAAGTCACTTACACCCAAAGGCCAAAAAAAGAAATACGCTCAAATATTTCTTTAATATTTCAATATTAAACAATGACACTTCATTCTTTTACCCTTTAAAGTTACATATGTTATGGAATGTCCAGGTAACAATGTGGCTCCTTTTATCACTTACGTTATTGCAGAGACAAAACGAACAAATCTGTCTGATGTTAGACAGCATAAAGTTACAGCTTTACATTTTTTTTGTTTTTGCTCTTTCTTTTTTTCTCTTTCCTATTTTTTCCTGTCTGTAAATCTCTCAGTTATTCCTGGTCTTTTATCTTTTCCATCATTTTTTTCTGTTACATACTTTATTTTAGGCTTTTCCCATTCCTTGCTTTTGCTGGTTTGTTCTATCTCTCTTTTCTTACTATCGTTTGTCATCCTTCCTTTCCATCTCTTTCTTTCTTCCTTTCTTTCGCTTATCCTTTCTCTTTGCTTTTTTACCTCTTTTTCCTTTCTATCTTCCTTCCTTCTTTCCTTCCTTTTCCTTACATTATTTCTCAGCCTGTTGTTTCCTTATTCTTTCTTGTTCTTTGTTTAATCCTCTCTATTATTTTTTCTTTTATTGATTTTCTTATATCGTTTTGAACTCACTGGTTTCTTCTTTTTCTTCCTTCCTTTCTTTTATACTTTCTTTTTGATTTTGCTTGTTTGCATTCCTGCTTCTACTCTTTTCTTTTTTCTTAGCTTTCTTTCTTTCTTTCTTTCTTTCAATCTGTTATACTTTACTGTTCTTCTTGCTTTCATCCTTTTCATCATATTTCTTTAACTAACTTTATTTTATCCATTTCCCTTTGTGCTTTTGCTTGTTTGAATTTTCTCTCTCTTTCTCTCTATCTCTCATTTTTCTTCCTTTCTTCATTTTCCATCTCTGTCTTTCTTTTTTTCTTTTCTTTCTTTCCTTCCTTCCTTCCTTCCACATTCACTTACAAATGACATGCTTGTCACTGTGATAGTAGACCCAGTCTCGGCTAGCCTGGCTGTCTGTATTTGTGAGATCGACTCGTCTCAGCAGATGCCCCTGTAATAACCTGAGGTATCTGCAGCGCCCCTGGTCTCAGTAAACAGCGTAGATCCGCACACATCATCTGACTGTGACTAAAGCAGTTTAAAGCAGACAAGTTCCCCAGCAGTGTCTTAATCGTAATGACAGTCACTGTATCTGAACTGCAGCACGGAAAATAAACCCCCTTTACAGAAAAGTCGCTTATTCTGCCTTGAAGCAGCCCGTGTCCTCATCTCTGTCATTTTATGCGTTTTTTTTCTTTCCTTCTCTGTAGTCGTATCGCTTTAACAAACACTGTAGCAGCAGCTGCTGTCTCAGCCGCTGCATTCCCTGAAGAGCAGAGCAGCTAAAAAAGATAATTCAATGAGTCAAAGATGATCGATTTCTTTTTCCTTTTTTTTTTTTTTTCATTTTGCTCAGGCAGCAACAAAGGCTTATAAATGTGTCTCTGTTCTTTCTACCCAGACCCACTCGCATCCCCAATATACAATATACAATACAAAAAAAACATCTTTTTGACATAATGTATGACTTATAGGAAAGACATCGTCTTTAGATCGAGGTATTATTAGGAACACAATTCAATTCAATTTTATTTATATAGCGCTTTTAACAATGGTCATTGTCTCAAAGCAGCTTCACAAAAATGAAAAAGATTTTGTTTAGAAAAGAAAACACAGGGTTGTTGAATAATGTAAGTAAGTGTGTGAGTACTGTAAATGAGTCACTTAAATTTCAATTGGTCTGTCAGTATTAACATGTTAACGTATGTGATTAATCTAGAAATATTTTTTTAGAAAATTAATGTAGAAGTTTGATCCTAATGGCTTCTCAGGATTGCAGCGCGGTTACCTGGCTATGTGTGATAACGACACGTTTAATGCAGATAATAAGTGATGCAAACATCACCAGGTGCTGCACGGCTAAGTTTCATTATAAAAAGCTTCTTGACGGAAGTTTGGATAAAACCGACAAGGGGAACTATATTTACAAGAGTACATTAAATGTAAGATGTGGGAGTGGTGGCTCGGGTGACTGAGGCTCTTGTCCATTTTTGGATCTGAGGGTCCGGGTTTGTCCCCCGCTGTCAGTGGGTTGCCACACCCCAATACTACCCAGCCACTGCATGCTATTGTATGCTGGTCCCATTCGAGAGATTTTAATTTAACATTTGTTAAATGTTAATGTTTGAGATATTATAAAATTGTATAATCTGTTTCCTCTAACCAGTTTGTCATGCATTTCTTTATTCCATCACTGCACATTTATTATATCTGAGTAATTTGAAATTGTGATTAATCACAGACTATACAGTTAATGTGATCAACTAGATTAAATTTTTTCATCTCTTTAATACATTTACATACGGTGGACTATAATGTGTGTGGGATTTTTTTTTTCTAGGTCTGTGATAAAACAGAAAAGAAAAACGGACAACCCGATGAAGAAGAGAATTAATACACACCTTTACATCACACTGAACACTCTGTATTCTGACTGGTCTCAGGGTGTTGATTAATTAATTAAACACCAACCTATACAGGTTATACAGGTTTATATTTATATAAATATGTATAAAAAGCTTATTAATGGCAAGAGAGACAACAACAACATATGAGTACAACATACTCTTCAAGAGATCACCTCTTCAAGTGGACTCGGGGACAGAGCACGGAAAGATTGTGTTCTCACTAATTAAAAAGAACCAGACGTCAGGGTCAAGTGTTCACGGAAACTATCCTGGGGCCCGAATACACTCTAAACACTCTAAAAATAAATATACCTCAAGAGTAAATAATTGTAGCTTTTTACTACTTTTTTAAAAAATAATTCCAACCTTTTATGATTGAGGCACATTGCTTAGTGGGATGCAGACGATATCAAAAAAAATATTCCAGCGTTTTAAATGTGCCTTCATGGAACTTTGAACCAAATCAGTGTATTTGTTGAAAACTCTACCATCGCAAAAAACAGCATCCCAACCTCATTCCAAGCATTCCTGGGCTTGACTCCAGCTCCACCTCCACTCTGATGAGGATAAAGCAGAGGCCCTTTGCAGAGGCCCTTCCTCACGAGGACTGAATTATTGCAACAGTGCACTTTATGTGTATGTAATTTGTTGTCTAAACACATGTGAGACAAATGAGAAGTAATACACAAATTATGTCCCATAATATGTAGGTACAGTAAGGTCCATTCCAAGAACTCGTGCCCATGGTTGAACATGCACGAACACATGTTCGCATCTTCAAAAGTTCTTGACTCAAATGTTTTGTATGTAGGGGACGTACTGTATTAACAATGTGAATCAGCAGGAACTACCTGATATGGTATTATCATGATACCTAGGCGACAATTTGATCTGTATTGCGATTGTATATGTATCATGCTTCTGTAATTATTCCAATTAAGTGGTATTATTATTATTATTATTATTATTATTATTATTATTAAATGATGTTACAATTTTAAACAAAAATAGCAAATAATTTGCTCCTACTGTTCCACACAGGATGTTGATGCTTTCTGCCAATGTGTGAATAGTTTAGTGTGCTCCACCTGCAGGATTTTAGAGGAATTGCAACATTTTATGACTTTTTGTGACAGCATTGATACAGCATTGACATATAAGTCCTTGCTTTTAAGTCTACATAAAGAGGCATATGGGGATATATTTGAGCTGTTGCTATAGAAACAATAATGATATATAAGTGTATAAATATATAATATAAATATGTGATATGCAGCTGGATTTACTGTCTGAGCTGCTGTTCGAGATGATTAATCAACATCTTCCGACCAATCAGATTCAAGCATTCGACAGAGCTGTGGTATAAATAAAAGTAACAAATGCTTCTCAGAGACTTTAAGAAATTCCTGCTTAATGTAGTGCCAGAGCCGATGATGTAATACACACATAGAGGACGAGAGGCACAAGGATCACGTTTCAATCTTTATGATGTTTCTGTACTGATGTATCGGTCATCAGGTTGAAAATCTCCTGCTGTATTCCTATAAAAGCTTTTATTTTTAAACCACATCTCTACAACAATACTGTATGTTTTCACCAACTTTAGCACAAAGGAACAAAAAGTCCTCTGATCCTATCTCCCCTGAACAGTAGCCCTGAAACTGAGACGCCTTTCACTAAAGTCTCTCGTGTTTCTGGAAACATGAAACACACCATATTCCCACTCACGCTCATCTCGGATTAAACCTGCAGAATCAGTAACCGGAGTCAAAAAAAAAAAAAAAACGACTAACAGGCCCTTGGATCAAGTCTTCAGTCTCAAATCTCAAAGCCGCTGCCAACACAAAGACGACAATTCAACGGCAGTCCATAAGAAATAAAGGTTAAATAATTCAGCGAGGGCTCCTCTGCACCTGAACCGCACAGCAAACTGATACACAGAAAACACTGGAGTCATTTTACCTCCCACGTTCCTATACACACGCACACACCAACCTACACACACACACACACACACACACACACACACACCAGAGAGATTTGTATCATGGTGACAAGGACCAGATTGTCTCACGTGTAGGAGGGGACATTCCCAGAGTGTGTGTGTGTATAACTAGAGTATAATTACTCAGCAGTTGGATTATTACATGCGCTGTTATATACGCCTACTCTGTACTAGTGTTTAACAGGCTGCTTGATCACTTCAACACTCTAGTAGATATTGTAGTCCAATAGTGTTTATGGCATTACCGAAGTCTGGTGACTGATTGTCCCTTGTCTACATAGTACTGTATGCTTCTTTCCTGGCCTGGTTTTAAGTAAAAGCAAATGTTAGCTGCATGTTAGCTTCGGTAAGTTGGCGTGTTGGGGGACGTTACTTTTTAAGGCTCACGGATTAAATAAAATGTCTGAATAACGGATTCCATTTTTGAAAATATAATTAAGTAACTGAGTACTTAGCGCATTAGATTACTCGTTACATCAAAAAAGTAATCCAAGTACTTTAGCACGCTACTTTGTAACGCGTTACACCCAACACTGGTCAGTGCACATGGAACATGCTGTTACGTGAATTTATGTTGTTGCTCTTTATGATTATACACAAGGTGGTATCAAAACGGTTCAGGGCTAGTTTTGTAACATGCCAACAGATGGCAGCTCAAGGCTGCACGCACCGTCACAGGGAGCAACGACCTTCATAAGTCAGTGCGCCAAAAGACATCGATCTGTGTACATCGGAAGCTGTACAACTGGTGCTATTCTGATCACATCTGCGATTTTATCCTGTCACCAAACTCTCCTCACACATGAGTTTCTCACTGGAAACAACATGATCTCACTTCCGCACCCAGCCTACTCGCCAGATTTGGCACCTGTAGACTTCACGCTCTTCCTGAAGATCCTGCGCAAAGGCTACCATTTTTGACAGCATTACCGAGATCCAGCACAAATCGAAGAAAGTGATTGACAAGCTTCAAGGATATAGTTCAGAAGTGGCAGGAATGCTGGCAGCACTGTATCGCTGTGCAAGGGGATTATTTTGAAGGTGATAGTGTGTTTAATTATCAATGTGTATAATTATCAATTATATACTAGTAAACTGTTGAAAAGATCATGAGCACCCAAGGGTGACCCATGCCCAAGGGGACGAAAGGCCAGCCTGTACGGTCCAATCATACAGAAAAGCCAATGCAGCACAAATCAGTGAAAAAAGTCAATGCTGGCCATGATAGAAAGGCAATAGAGACACGATGCCAATCCAACCACCAAATTCTCCAATCCAGAGCTCAATCCAATCAAGCACCCATGGGATACGCCAGACAGGCAAGTCCAATCCATGGAGGCCCCACCGTACTGCAGAGCCAAACCCAGAGGGGGCCAGAACTGCCCAGGTGGCACAAAAGGAACCTACACAACCCTGGGCATAATATTTTGTGTTGTAATGTTATGGATGATGGGATTATAATGTCTGTGAAATAAGTTATTTCCTGTTCTCACTTAAATGACAGCAGGTATAAACGGGCATTCCAGCACCAGTCTCTCTCTTTCCTTACACTCTCCTGAAGAGAAAGATCAAAATGTCACCTCCTCTTTTCTGAGGATCAGTCTTTGTTGGAAAACCGCCTGACTATTACAAAGTTCTGACACTGGTGCATTAATTTAAAATTGTGATCAACAGCAATGTGGTATAACTAAGACTTAAAAAAAAAGAGAAAGGATTCATATAATACGGGGTGGGTGTCAACCCATCGCAGGAACGAATGCACACACTCGCATTCCAAATCCTACTCTACAGACAATTTGGAAACACCAATCAGCTTATAGTGGATGCATTTGGACTGGGGGAAGAAGAGGACCGAGGGACCCAGAGGGAACCCATAAAACATAGGGTGAACCACAGGCACAGAGAGGTGAACAACCATTCCTCCAAAATTCCATTTTTGTTACACATTCTTTACAGTTTTATAAGATTTTGTGAACTCTTTAATCTTTCAAGTTAAGCACTTTTGATGTTTTGACTTAAATCAAAAGAGATACATTTAAAAGTAGAAAGTGGAACTGACATGGAGCTAATAATGTCTAGTAATAATCTCTACATACACTTAACGTGATAGTCGGCACCTTGTTGGTCCAAGAACAGGTGAAGGAAACACTACAGGTGTAGCCACTATCAGTCTAGTGTACAGTAAATGCACTGGAGATAAAAATTAAAAAAAAAGATCAAAGCCTTCAATGCCTCAGTTACTGTACACTAATAAAATCTTTTTTTCAGTTATTGTAAATAAGTAAATCATAACCAGTGTCAGCCTTTGTGAGTTCATCTTGTTAACATTTAGTATAGTTTTATAGATATACTTAAGGAAGAAAAGAAAGTAAAACCACCCACCCACACACACACACACACACACACCCACAAGCACGTGTCCTGGGACTGTTTCTGTGCGGATAAAGAGCACCAACCGTCACTCCTGGGCCTTGAGTCATGTGACCTGATCTAAAAGCACAGATTTGACACCCCGAAACCCCTCAGCAGATGGACAGTGATTAGGAAAAGTGATAACATAGACAACGGGAAATAAGTGTATTACAGCGTGGGTGTAGGGGTGGCGTATGTCATTAGTCATGTGTCAGACCCCACTAAAGCCAAATCCCCCAGGAGTACAAACTGCAGGATAAGTGCACTGCCAGCGTGCGTTTTTTTAAATTGAATTGCTCCTGACTGGGTATAAATAAAAAATAAACAATTTATGCTTTCATCCAGATGGGTTTTCATTCATATATATAAATTGCCAATTGTTATCGTTAATGGTTAATGGTCTTTCTCTCAGACTCTAGAAAATTCAGATAAACTCCTCCATCCTGAACTTTAAATTAAATGTTACACATCTACTGTATCTCTGACTGCTACAAAGCTCTAGCACTGGAGACTCCTTCTTTTGGGGGTGTTGAAGTCAGTGCGGGACATTTGATGGTGTTGAGTAAAAACTCACTTTATTTCTCTATATAATCTCCAGCTACACTAATGCACTTATCCCAGTGTTCCACTAGTGCTTAGACACCATCAAGGTAGAACGTTTGTCTGGAACTCCTTTAATGGCCCAAACATGGAATGTTTGGTGGAAATGGTTTAGAGTGAGGTCAGGATTGTACAAGGGATGTGGTTATAACTCCCAGACGACTTCCTGTTACGTGCAAGTGGTGTTGGTGAATGATTGTCGCAAGTTGGCGACAAGTTGTCCTTCAATTTTCAGGGATCAGGCGTTCCACTCTGAATGTTCATGGGAACGGCTGCAGGATGTATGGACTTAATTAAAACATTTGCTTTATTTAATATTCTTTCTTCATCATCGAACTGTGCTTGAACTTTTTTTAAATGTAAATGTCAATCGCTTTTACGCCTTCATTCACCAGGACGTCCCGGTTTGACTCGGACAACACTCATATAAATACAGTAGTAAAACAACATCAACAACTGTAGACTTTTCGAATTCCTACATTCAACATCAGAATATGTGAGTGGCATCGCTGTGAATTAGCTGTTACCATGGATACAATGACATATAAGAAGTAGGACTCTGATCCAGTACAAACCCGTGACTTGCCTTAAAGTTGGAGCTATTCCCAGAGCTTGCTTTATTATAAAATGCATCAACAGCTTCAGCTTTATTTGAAAAATGCATCAACACCAATCAGATTACTCTCTGTCCCAGAGATGAGCGATTTCCTGAACAGGTGCACTGTTGAGCTGAACAGGTAGCATACACCAGTCTCATACTCAAACCTTCTCTACAACTTACTTTTCCATTTGAATACAGGTCTATAATAACGTACAAACCTTTCTTTATACACATGGACATAAATACAGACAGTTGTGCACCTGCTGAACAAAGAGCTGACACAAAAATCACTTACTTTAGTTCTCGTGTGCAGACTTAAACCTGAAGCGTGATCCACTTTGTGCAGAATTATTTCCTGGAAAGCATGGTATCCTTAGAAAGAGTTAGACGGAGTAACATGACCGTAACCAAGTTTCTCAGAACAGGCCGGTGTATGTGAGTGTGTATGTGAGTGTGTGTGTGTAAAACTAGGGTTTAGTGTTCAACTGCCCCTCACCCGCCACAACACCTCCTACCCCTCCATTCATACTCTATGGGCTGGTCACTGAGGGCAGGAACGGCTGCCGGAAAACCAGGACCGGATCTCACGCGAGGGTTAGGCCTGAGTTCCCAGACTCTGTGAAGAAGATTTAAAGAACTTTATTAATTACTGAGTGAAAATGAATAAAGAAAGAAACCAGGAAGTAAAAGGGTCTTATGGGAGAGCTAAAAATGAGGCTCTTTTGTTCACAATCCATATCGTTAACTTTATTGTCAAAGTTTTATTAATGAAACACTTTCTAGTTCAGTTCTCTTATTTTTTTTGGTATAAAATGTAATTGAGTGTCAGTTATTCAATTACTAATTACAAATAACTGCAGGATGTATTATTATAACTCTGTAGTAGAGTTTAGTGTAAAAGTTTAGCCCCCCCTCCCCACCTCCCAACGTATGTAAGTGGAGAATTCAAATTGAAGAAGTAAACTTTTAAACAGATAAAAGTTCCATTATTATTATTATTATTATTATTATTATTATTATCATTATATTTTTCTTTGAGGCAAAAGTAGAAACATTTGAATGTAAAGCATGAAAATTTTATTTAAGTGCTTAATATTAAGAATTAAACAGCAAAACAAAAATGGTCAATGCATATTATAATGATAAATATAAAGAAAAATATAATAATAATAATAATATAACTTTTATCTGTTTAAAAGGTTACCAAACGAAAGAACCTTTGAATGTAAAGTATGAAAAGCTTAAGAGGTTAATAAAAAAATATTTTTTTATTTGAAATTGAAACTTGAAGTACGGAATGAACATCATTTCAGTCCATTCGTCATGTTTCACTCCTCCTGCTGCTGTTATACTCACACGCCATATCTTATATCTTTATCCTTTTATACTTGTATGGTATGCCACCTTGCCAACACATATAGTAAGTATATATAGCACTGTCACCTTATGCAGATTAGGTTAATTGGCATTACTAAATTGCCCATAGTGTGTGAATGCACATATGAATGTTGACCGGAGGTCCCATCATGGTTGTAAAAAAAAAAAATGGGTATAAATACACTGGCCTCCATTTTATTAGAATTTTTCCCAAATATTAACATTAGCATTTTTCTTAGTGCAACTTTTCTTTTATTGCAGTGAAGCTTCTTATTCTTTTCTATTTTCCCATCCTAGGTCATGAACACACATATCATGACTGAATTTATTAACTCATTTATAAACATATTAATTCATAAAGTTTTGTTAAGGATTTATTATAAGTGTTCTGCGACTCTCATCTTCTGTATAAAAACTAAAAATCTGTTTTGGCTGATTAACTGATTATATTTATCATATCACTAATATATTTATCATATCACATATCATAATTCTTGTGTGAATTTAATTTTATCAACAAGATACTAAATAATGAGAGAATGAGAGTCTCAACCTACATCATCAATGGTCTTCTTTTGTCCTAAGGGTTTTTTCCTTTAAAAGGAAATGCTTTCACATTTAACATTACTTGTTTTTCTCAATAGGAAGACAATAACAGGACAATGGAGGGCATTCAAACTTCCCAGGATTCATCTCAGTGTTGACTGACGGTGCGTCCATCAATTAACACCACAAACAAAGAGAGCTTTTTCCCCTCCAGTAGTCTTTTTCACGGGTCCTTGACACAGTTTCCTTCTCACCCCTGCTCATGTCTCGGTTCAAAGTCTGGGACGGTCCGGCTCGCCGATCACACTGTTCTCATACACGCCTTCGAGTTCAAACCCACACAGCCAACCAGAGGCCGGGAAACCTGTCCGAGTCAGTGGTTACATTTACATAACAAAGACTGAGGAGGTCCCTCGCTCTATACAACTTCATCTCATGTCTCTCATCTTCCCTTTCTTCATCACTCCACCTGTAATCATGAGATTTTATAATCCTGGGATTAGGATTACTGATCCAGGATCTGTCTGCTACTGATCTTATCATTATTATAATCATGTGGTATTTTAATAAAATGGGTAACGATGTGTTCAAGTAGAGGATTATTCATCCTTAGCGGCAATTTGAGTCACATGCATGTTTCAGGAAGAGGGAGGAAAAAAACAAGGAAACCAGGAGTAAACCCCCGTGCAGACTCAAATCAGGGATAATTGTAGACTGTTGAAAGTTTTCCAGTAAAATAGGTGTGTGTTGCTTGATGTGTCCTTACACAAGCTTGTTGCTGAAGGATCAGATTTGTGAATGACGTTGCATCATTAACCACATGGCTTCATTATGGAAGTAAAAACTTGGTTAGGTTTGAATCAAAGCGGTCCGTGTGTAAATTGTATTCAAGTTCTTAACCTACTGTATGATATACTGCGATCTTTAGTCCTGACATTGCTGAGAGCTGAGTCTGCAGCAGCGTCCTCCTCTTCAATTGTCCTCCCGTCAGCTACACAGTGTCTCCTCGGGTCCCTCACAGCGGGACGACGGTGAGATTAACTCTCGTGTGAGATTAACTCTTTACCCCGCAGCACGGCGAGTCTCAGGCCTGCGTCCCCACCGTGACGAGGCGAGCTGTTTCGCTTCCTGTACTGCTTTTGTTATTCATCAGAAGAAGGAAAGTTTTAACAAGCTCATTAAATTCTGCGAAAGTCACTCGCCTCATAAAACACAAAGGAGTACACAGTAGTGTGTGATAATACACAAGCATGGAAACCTGAAACAAAGCAGTCAGTTCTGTTAATGATGTACTAGTGTGCACAGCAGTGTTTATTATTAAAATGAACCCAAAATACTGAGTCAAATTTAATTTAATCAAAGAATTAAAGGGTTTCATAGAAAAATCTACCTAATGATCTTTAATAAAATATAAAGATTAGGATTTGTAACTCTAAATCATTAAAATAGACATTAAAATGCCAAATCTTACTATATTGCACATTCTGCACATCCTGTGTAATTTATATATTTAATAGTTTTTATATTTTAATCTATTTTATTTTTGAAAATTTGTAAACTGTGCATTTATACATTTATCCAATGTTCTTTTTTTATTTTAAAATTTACATTTCTCTATCTTTCTTTATTAGGTCATATAAGCATTAATTTGAAAATATCAAAATGTTTAAATATATTGTAATTGGTGGTGTACAGCATTCCCACTACTTTTTGTGTATTATTAATACATTTTCAAAAACATGTTTTTTTTTTACAGTTATCTTTTGCCTATTTTATAACCCACTTACATTTTTTGTATTTCTCATTTTATTTCCCCATTTTTTTTTGTTACATTTTCACCCATCACAGGTGAAACAAAACGTGTTATATTCCTTTGATTAAAAGACATCATACGAGAGCTTCTGATTGGTCAAAAAGTGTTTATCTGTTTTCTTTAACAGCAAATCACAGGATGGTGTTAATACACTCATGATTTGCATTTACACTGATCAGCAATATTGTCCGAGCTTCTGTTAAAGAAAATTAATAAATACTTTATGACCATCATATGATGTATTTTAATGAATGAGACGAAACACTTTTTGTCCTTATATATAATTGTTCATATGGTGAAATTTTGAAGTATAAAACAAAAACCAATGACTTTTATTCCATGGGATTGGAAGGAATCACAGGTGACAGGGAGCTTGGTAATGTCAAGTCTTCCATCAGAAGGAACAGATGAGTTCATATTTTGTGGTTTCTTGCTAACATGACAAACTCAGAGAGAACATAAAGAGAATCTTGTGAAGTACTGTGAGTGTAACTCTGCTTTAACAACCCATCATTGACTCTTTTCATCCTCATAGCAAATGTTAAGTCCCTATGACAAACTGCCATATTAGATGACTTGGTTAACTTACATTAAATGTTTCATAATGTATAGAGCCACCATCTTCTATTCAAAACTTTCCCCTGGTCCCCCTCTCCGCTTTGATCCATTCTATACCCCGCTCTCTTTCACATCTCTCTACCCCGCCCCCTGTGGTCCTGGGCCTCTAGGATCCTCTGAGTACACCTCCTTAGTGCACTTTGTCTTCTGAATTTGTCGTTTCTATAGTGACAGCAATACCCACCCGCTGACCCCATCGCTATTGTCTCTGTGTGGCTTCTCCAGCAGAGCCGCACAGCTTTATCACTGTGACAGCACACTCCCCCTCCACCTACTTAACGTGGAAAAGAAACCAGGGGAATTGTGGGATATGAGGTGGTACGAGTAGATGAAGGGGAGGAAGGGAAGAGGCTCACGGGTTCTGGGTCATCGTGATTATCCACGTAGAAGGCGGGTTAAACAATGAGGCTGAATCTGGTGCTTAGGGAAGCTCGCTTTAGGCTGTGAGGTACAGATTGACGTTGCTTAATACACACTTTCAGAATGAATAGTGCACTTCAAAACATGCTTTATAGTGAAATTTGTACACTTTAAATAAGCATTTGGTAAGATCGTGAAACCCAAATTGTTAAACTGAGGGAGTTGAATAAGAGTTTAAGGATTTTTTTTTTATGACTGACCCTATGCGGTATCCACACACAAAGCTCCGCCCCCAAAACTTGAAGGCAATGAGACAATTAGAAGCTTGAAAGCCATGTTACAGCTCTGCAAACATACTGTACATCCTCTCCTCATAAAGATCTATGCGGATGTGAAGTGGAGTTGTGGGCGTATCTGTAAACGCCAAAATCAGAGTTTTTTTTTTGTTTGTTTGTTTTTTTGGGTGGAACACAGATGAGCATATCAGATCAGCATACACACTGATTTTTATACAATAGCTAATATAATTAAAATAACTTAAAACTAGATGAATATACACATTGATAGACATTTAGATAAACAAAAAAAAACAAGACTAGATAGAAAGATACACATAGATAAAGGGATAGATAATCATAAATAATTAAATTATGACAAGCAATAAAGTAGAACAAAAGTAATGGCACCCTGTACACCATGGAAGCATTAACATGTGAAGCGCTGCAGTAGTTGAGGTTCTCTTTCACCACTTAATCGTCATTTTGACATTTCCCCATCATCAGCACTCTGTATTGGAGAGTTAATTGTTTTTAATCTACCTCTGTGTGTGTGTTTTTTAACATAGCTATTTATATCACATGTAATGATTTTATAATGAGTTTCCTTGTATGATTTGGAAGAAAGTATCCCTATGTAGAAAGTATGTGTCGTGGAGGTTCCCCACTATTGGTTATTTTTTATCAAGCTGGATATGAACAAACGTATTCCTAAATCAGTTACACAAGAAATGAATGGTGGAAGTACTGGAAATGTTTTAATCCCTGGAATATTTTTGCACAGATTATATACTTCCAAGGTTAAATCATTTCATGAATTTGAATTGTTTCATGTTAATGACTTGAAAAAAAGAAAATCGATTACATAATGAATGAACTAAGACAAATCAGACTTACCTGTAAAGAAGGAAGGGTGTGTGTGTGTGTGTGTGTGTGTGTGAGAGAGAGAGAGAGAGAGAGAGCTCTGCAATGGCTGAGCTGCATTACTGGAAGGTTTAGCACATGTTATGCTTAAATGGCACTCTCACAATTTAATGAGAATTTTGCTCAGAGTGGTGTTCAAGTCAAACCAATACTTTTATTTGTGCTGTAAATGTCATTGGGTTTTTTATGCCATCATTCACAAGAAATGTCATCAGAAGTCCCAGTTTGACTTGAACGCTGTGAGGTTAACGTGTGCTGCCTATGTAATGTTACGATGTGTCTAAAAACATGAGTTACCTGTTCTGATAAATGATAAATGAGACTCGACACAAAACACAGTGCACGGGTGTATCAGACTTACATATCAGACAACCGTAGAGACATTTACTGCGTAAAACACTTTAGTGGACAGGTCCAGACCTCAGTATTAATACAAACCTTTAAAAACAATTAAAGGGGACTTTAACTGCTTTAAAAAAAAAAAAACATATTTATTATCGAACCATGTCACTCAGGTGTCCATGAGAGCTCAGGTTTATTACTGATCATCTCCTCTTCACTGGTCCTTCGTCCTCGACACCCACTTCAGGAATCTCCTTACGGCTGTGATCACCATGTTATTCCTGATGGCTTGCGTGACCTTTTCTCTCAGACTCTCCTCCTTCCAGAAGCCTTGGCCCTTCCTCTCAGCCCTGAGCTCACACTTCAGCAGTCGTCTGTGAAGTCTCAGGTAGAGACGCGAGTGAGGGTCGAGGCCGTGCAGAGGCGCCGTCCTGCCCAGACCCGAGAGCAGGATCTTCTCATTTATAGACGTGTTAAACAGAAAACCCTGCGGGGGACAGAAACACCACGCTTTATTCTAAACGAGAAGACTGAGGTCTGTATTCAAGAAGAGGCTGTTGGCTTGTGATTCATGTGTATAAGCAACAAGATACAACAACATCTGAAAAGTTCAGATGCATCAAATAAATAAATAAATAAATATTATGGTAATCTTATTTTTTTTATGAATAAATTAAAAGAAATGTCACATCCATGCAAACTACCAATGTACAACTAATACAAAAAGTTACAATTAAAACAAAGCAAGACATTTCCAAACAGATACTGTACTGCCAAAACCTTCAGCAGTGTGTTCTGTAATGTCTTTATCTTAGAAATTCATTAGACAGATAGATCGGATCATATAACACAGTTTTTCATAATACCTAACGCTTCTTATCTCCTGATCCATGCTTCATTTTTTGTAAATATTCAACACGTTTATATTTTTATCAGATAAAAAGAAACACATTTGCTAAATACAGTTTCAAGCCCTTTTATGTCTGTAGTGTCGGAACTTTTTCAAATTCAAATCTTTCAACGATCTTAACTGTCACTCAGATGAAACTTCGCTAATTTAGATTTCACATGAAAAAGCATAAACCTGAATAAATGTATTATTCTAAAATGCTAAATTGTTAAGATATTGCAATATGAATTTGACATGGTTACAGACACTACAGATTTTTTGGGGGGAAAACCCTTCATTTTGCACAAAATGCTTTAATTTAAGCAACAATTTTACATATGCTTCTAAAAGCTTACACCAATTTTAGTATCAATACTCAAAAAAATATGAATAATTTGGATTTTAAATGATAATTGTTTGAAGTGAGACAGTATAACGCTGAAAAATGGCCATTTTATATATAAATCGTTATAAATAAATTTTTGATATAAAATCGTCTCTCCAAAACGGCTGACGTTAGCAACTTGAAACTTTTAGTAAAGCGAGATGGGTCACGTTCATGTTGCAAGAACTTCAGAAGTAGCTTCTTTGGCCACACATTTTTGTATTATATGTATAAACATAAATAGATAAAAATAAAATTAAATAATTTAATAATTAATAAATAATTTAATAAAATAATAAAAAATAAATAAGGAAAAAAAATCAACACCGATATTGTGTTTTGGCCGTGTATAGACAGATAGACAGATATATTCCAAAAATAATTAAATTATGACAAACAATGAATTAGAACAAAAAGTAATGGCACCATGTACACCAGGGAAGCATTAGCATTCAATTCAATCCAATATATATATATTTTTATAAATAAATAAATAAATAACTTTATTTATCTCCATGGGGCAATTTAAGGCATGCAGAGAAGAAGAAAAAGAAATCAGTGCAAATACAATATAAAAAACAACATAAATAAAATACAGCAGTTGTAATGATGAAAAATGGAATTAGTACATTAGTGCAAAAAGCTTCAAGCAAACATCTGTATAAAATATCTGTGAAGCGCTGCAGTGATTGAGGTTCTCTTCACCATTTCATCATCTTTTTGACATTTCTCCATCATCAGCACTCTGCACTGGAGTGTTTTTTAATCTACCTGTGTGTGGTTTTTAAACATTTATTTATACTTATTTATGTATTAAATTATTTCCTTGAACGACATGCAAGAATTAATCTGAAATCCAAACTTCACACAGTCTGATCATTTTTTTAAATCTCTTAATAAAATGTAAATCTTCCATGTATGCGTTATAAGACAGTATTCCACATATTAATATAATCAATTCTGAAGTTATAGGAGTTACAGCATGAACTCATGAACTGCTAAGACACATTGGTGTGTGTTTGCGAGCAGAGCGTTTCACGGTATGACGTGAGGCAGTGACGTGTGTTTACTCTGAGACCTTACCCCGCTGAGCGACACCAGGCAGTGCAGGCTCTCGTCCTGACGGCTGACGAGTCGTAACCACACCGTCTTGTCTTCCCTCAGAGTCTCAGTCAGCCAGTCACGGCCCTGTGGGGTCAAATCCACCCCGGCCAAACACACACGCAGCGGGGTCGTGACCTGACCTGCCGGTGAGGGCAAAAGGACACCAGGCTGGTTATCTGGTGACAGGTTTAATACCTGCGTCAACACGAGTGCACTTCAAAGAGGCTTTTACGGTGGGAAAAGTCAAGCGAGTTTACCGCTGTGATCATTGAGATGTGATGTGGAGATGTGTGTGTACATACTGAGGATGAGACAGACTGACGCACTCATCAGTGCATAATAAACGTCATTAGGTCTTTATCTTCACTTCTGATGGCAATTAAATCCCACAGCTGCTTTACACAGCGCCAAATGAATCTTACTTAAATCATTAAAAGCCACCGTTAGGAAACTGTAATATAATTACCCAGAGAACCTTTCAGCTCTAATGGCTTTACGCTCTGAGATTTCATTACGCACCAACTCTGTGCATTCAAACTTCCTGAAACATGTATGATGTTTGCTTTCGACTAAATGCTTGATGATTTAGCGCTTGTGCTTTATTTCTGTTTACAGACTACAGTGAGGAACGTTCCCCTGACAGCTTCAACAGAATCTATAGTATATCCTTATGCCGCTAGATGGCTAATAATTAGCAGCTCTGCTAGCAAAGACTGAACATGGAACATATCTTACATGGAATAGCTGAATCAAACAGCTGATAAAACACAGTGAAGTCAAAGCCATTCAAATAAATCAACTACAGTAAAGCCATTACATGTATCTAATGAACAACATGCTGACACACTCTGATATTCAACTCCACTCTCACTGTTCACTGTTCAAAAAGCTGACTAAAGCACCCGAGTTAGGCATGTACAAATAAATCATTAAGAGGTACTAAGAGTTTGACCAACTAAACAGTGAAGTGAAACAGATCTTAAATTGACTCAGAGCTGATACAAAGAGTCAACTCAAAGAGCTGACTCAAAACAAAAAAGATTCAAAGAGTCCACACAAAGAGCTGACTCAAAACAAAAAAGATTCAGAGTCCACACAAAGAGCTGACTCAAAACAAAAAAGATTCAAAGAGACAACTCAAAGAGATGACTCAAAGAACTGACTCAAAGAGCTGACTCAAAGAGCTGACTTAAAACAAAAAAGATTCAAAGAGTCAACTCAAAGAACTGACTCAAAAAACTGACTCAAAGAGACGACTCAAAACAAAAAAGATTCAGAGTCAACTCAAAGAACTGACTCAAAGAGGCGACTCAAAACAAAAAGATTCAAAGAGCTGACTCAAAGCGACGACTCAAAGAGACAACTCAAAATAAAAAAACACTCAAAGAGATGACTCAAAGAATTGACTTATAGAGGTGACTCAAGGAGGTGACTGAAAAGGCTAATTCAAAGAGCTGATTCAAAGTCGACTTAAAAGATTATTTTTAAAAACTAACTCAAAAAGCTGACTCAAGGCGCACACCCAAAGAGCCGACTCAAAAGGCTGATTCAAAGAGCCGAGAGGCCGATTTCTTCAAATGTAGTTATAATAAAATAAACAACTTTTACTAAGAGCAGAATGTATTGAAGTTACTTCGCTGACCTTCTAACCTTTTGTTTGTACTGAACTCGCTATAAACCCAACATGATTTTTACATTATCATAGTTAAATACGAGGTTCTAAAGTAAAAAAAAAAATCCGATCTTACATAAAAAGGTTAATGACATAAAATGCACATGATTGGAGATGTTTAATATATTATGATGATTAGAAAGGGTTAAATCCTCCTAAACCAGACATCACTCTGAACTCTGAGCCTGTCAGATTCACCAGGATTTGGATCGGGGATTAATTTTTGATTGCGCCAGCTGTCCAGATGAAGGCGGCGGTCCTGCTGACAGCTGGGAAATTAAATATCTGCACCGTGATGCAGCTTTAATTGGGTGTATTAGGGTGGGTTTAATGTCCCCTTGTTAGACCGTGCAGAGGGACGAGGGTGTGTCTGTGTCCTTACATTTACTCAGCAAAGCAGACAATATGGGGACATGTATGGGGATGTGTTCCACTTCTAGCCCTCTCTCGGTTACACTTCTGACTTTCCCTCTGATGCTGACGTTCCTCTCAATGAAGCGGGACGGGATCTCAGATGGGGACCCGAATTTGGTCATCTGGGGAGCCGAAAGGGGAATAAAAAGATCACATGCAGACATGAGCAGAGCGCACATGCAGACATTTCACATCTTACACTAACAGTTCTTAAATGACAAAATGTAGAAAATTAATTGTCTGATAACATCAACTCGCTGCCGCTCCTCACAGTGTGATGTAAAATATGTCAGTGAGGCTGTCTACTGCCCACCGGCACAAACACTGCTCGTTGCATACAAACAAACAGAATTTTTATTGTATACGTATACAGAGGGGCCCAATAGCACAGTTATGTCGGAACAGAAAAGGGCCTTCCCTAAACTGTCGCCACAAAGTTAGATCTATAGAATTCCCTGAGGATAAGTAGCCTGACTCAAACACCTGCATTTAATAATTAACAGGTTTAAATAAAAACTTTTGTCTATGAAGTGTAGATTGCCATGTGTTTAATTTTAGGTGCAATTACAAGATAGTACCAGCAGGTGTCGACAGAACACTGCTTCTACGTTTTTTTAATGTATTTATTTTTAAGTGATATTACAAGTTAGTACCAGCAGGTGTCGACAGAACACTGCTTCTTATTTATTTTTAAGTGATTTTACTCATCACTTATCATTGATTAGTTTAATTAAATAATAAAAACACTTCATCATGCCATTGAAAGCTGAATACTATGCAACAATTTGTATCCCATATAGAATAAATGGGATTCTGTGAAACACATATGATTATCCATATGCTTTAGTCTGAAAGTGAGTCTTATGTTTGAATATATTTATAATTATATTTAGATTTACCAGCCTGATGCTCCGTGATATTACAATCACACCGGCTACTGCCAGTCCTGTGCTGATGCTCTGTGAGACAAAAACATTCATTTTTTAATTCATTTAAACATTTCATTAAAAAAATAATAATGACGTGACATGACCGAAATAACCTCGTATTAATATTTCATCCTTAATCAAACTTCTTACCCGGACAAGTGTAAGATTTTCATCAATAAACTCAGAAACAGATTTTATAATATTTATTTCTTCTTTCTCGGCTCGGTCACTGGACGAGCCCGGCATGTTGTTTACAAACTGAACATACCGGAAGCGTTAGCAGGATAAGCCCCGCCCCTTAGATACGGCAATTCAACAGGGCCAAAATACGAAGCGCGTTTTAGTTTCACTGATTAACTC